>JAWDJD010000002.1:302955140-303240140 GCA_035047305.1 Bradypodion pumilum | reverse complement strand
TTACCCAAACCCTTACCTTAACATTTGCCTTAACCCTAACCCTAACCCTAACCCTAACCCTAACCCTAACCCTAACCCTAACCCTAACCCTAACCCTAACCCTAACCCTAACTTACCCTTACAATTAACTTAACATTTGCCTTAACCATAAGCCCAACCCTAACCCGAACCCGAACCCGAACCCGAACCCGAACCCTAACCCTAACCCTAACCCTAACCCTAACCCTAACCCTAACCCTAACCCTAACCCTCACCCTCACCCTCACCCTCACCCTAACCCTAACACTAACCCTAACCCTAACCCTAACCCTAACCCTAACCCTAACCCTAACCCTAACCCTAACCCTAACCCTAACCCCTAACCCCTAACCCTAACCCTAACCCTAACCCTAACCCTAACCCTAACCCTAACCCTAACCCTAACCCTAACCCTAACCCTAACCCTAACCCTAACCCTAACCCTAACCCTAACCGTAAATAAACCAAAACCCAAACCAGACTGTTAAACACAAAGCTATCACTTCACATTCATCTTAACCTATAAATCCAAGTGTTCACCGTTGGAATTGGCTATACGTTGCTATGCGTCGCCCTACTGACCCACACCCTCCCTTCGAGAGCACGGCCGAATTGCCTACGCAGGTCAACGAAGGATTTAAAAATCCGGCACGGGGGCCTCAGCCCCACTAACGGCAAGAATTGCAAAGAACATCACTTCCCGAAAGTCCTTGCGCCGCGCCGCGCCAGAGCCAATCAGGCTGAGAGGCTCTCGCACGGAGCAGCGTTCGAACACGCGCCGCAGCCAATCAAAAGAAAAGCATTTTAAAAAAACGCAGCACAAACACAAAGCACCAACACATTACTAAAAGCCCCAGCGTCCTGCGCGCAATGTGCGAGCAGAACGATGAGGCAGCCGGCGCGCGAAAACAAAACTAAGAAAAAGCCGCCGCCGCAACCATTCAACCCCACGGGCGAGCCAGCATTGCCCGTACGGGGGGGAACCCGCCGCCGCTACTCTTCCGTTCGAAGGGTCAGCGGCGCGCGAAAAACAAGTGAGACGGCCGGCGCACGAAAAATAAAAGTTAGAAAAAAGCTCACCGCCGCAGCCATTCTTCCCCATGGGCGAGCCAGCATGGCCCGTGGGGTAACCCCCCCCTCTGCCACCATGGCCCTTCCGTTCGAAGGGCCAGCCGGCGCGCGAAAAACACAAGTAAAAAAAAATACACCTCGGCCGCCGCTGCACTTCTGTTCCATGGGCCAGCCGGAGCGCCAAAAATTAAAGCAACCCACCCAACCACCCACCCCCCGCAACTGCCCTTCTTCCCAACGGGCCAGCCAGTATGGCCCGCAGGGTAAAAAAATAAACACCCCACTGCCTCTGCCCTTCCTTCCCATGGGCCAGCAAGTATGGCCCATGGAAAAGAAATAACCACCACCCTGCAAATGCCCTTCCTTCCAACGGGCCATCAAGCATGGCCCGTGGGAAAGAAAGCCTCCCCGCAAATGCCCTTCCTTCCCACGGGCCATCCAGCATGGCCCATGGGAAAAAAGCCTCCCCGCAATTGGCCTTCCTTCCCACGGGCCATCCAGCATGGCCTGCGAGAAAGAAAGCCACCCCCCGACACACTTGAAAAAACACACAAAAACACAAACAAAAAACATTCAAAAACACACCAAAACCCAAAAAATAAACACACAAACAGCCAAAAATAAACAAGAAAAACACACACATACACCCCCCAAAAAAAATTCCACCCCCAACCCCCCCCCCAACCCCCTCTCCACAGAACTTACCAAAAGACGTCTTCCTTCTATGAGAACCGGAAATCAAATGAGAAAGAGGAAACTTACCGGAAGCGACACCCAGAGGACAGAATGTAACAAATGTAATGAGAGGCACAAAAGCTCACCACCCCCACCCAGTGGCCAAAACATAAACAACATTCAAAAATATTTATAAAATAAGAATAATTCTAAATTTAATCAAATAAATTATACAAACATTCAAAAAAAAACACACAAATCTCAAAAATTACCAAAATAAAACCCCTTTTCACTCTGAAAAACCAAAACAAAAATTTTTTTAAAAAAACATTTTAAAAAACAAACTTAAATTTTAAACTAAATAATATTATATTAAATTAAATTAAATTTAATTTAATTTTTTTTGGCATAAACATAAAAAACAAGTTCAAAAAAATTACTCGAAGCCACAAAATCAAAAAACCTTACACCACCATTTAAAACAGCCCATCACCATTAGTTCAAAAAAAAAAAAAACCCTTTAGTATCCAACACAATTTTAAAAAGCCCGGCAATGCCGGGCAAACTATGCTAGTATTAAGATAAAAAGAAATAATCCTAAATTTCGCAATTAGGATCCATAGGATTCACAGGTCCTCACTAACCCTCACCCTAAATCTTAACTTTACCCAAACCCTTACCTTAACATTTGCCCTAACCCTAACCCTAACCCTAACCCTAACCCTAACCCTAACCCTAACCCTAACCCTAACCCATACTAACGCTAACGCTAACGCTAACGCTAACCCTAACCCTAAAACTAAGCCTAAACCTGAGCCTAACCCTAACCCTAACCCTAACCCTAACCCTAACCCTAACCCTAAACCCTAACCCTAACCCTAACCCTAACCCTAACCCTAACCCTAACCCCTAACCCTAAATAAACCAAAACCCAAACCAGACTGTTAAACACAAAGCTATCACTTCACATTCATATTAAGATAAAAAGAAATAATCCTATGTTTCGCAATTAGGATCCATAGGATTCACAGGTCCTCACTAACCCTCACCCTAAATCTTAACCTTACCCAAACCCTTACCTTAACATTTGCCTTAACCCTAACCCTAACCCTAACCCTAACCCTAACCCTAACCCTAACCCTAAATCTTAACCTTACCCAAACCCTTACCTTAACATTTGCCTTAACCCTAACCCTAACCCTAACCCTAACCCTAACCCTAACCCTAACCCTAACCCTAACCCTAACCCTAACCCTAACCCTAACCCTAACCCTAACCCTAACCCTAACCCTAACCCATACTAACGCTAACGCTAACGCTAACGCTAACCCTAACCCTAACCCTACGACTATGCCTAAACCTGAGCCTAACCCTAACCCTAACCCTAACCCTAACCCTAACCCTAACCCTAACCCTAACCCTAACCCCTAACCCCTAACCCCTAACCCTAACCCTAACCCTAACCCTAACCCTAACCCTAACCCTAACCCTAACCCTAACCCTAACCCATACTAACGCTAACGCTAACGCTAACCCTAACCCTAACCCTAAAACTAACCCTAAACCTGAGCCTAACCCTGAGCCTAACCCTAACCCTAACCCTAACCCTAACCCTAACCCTAACCCTAACCCTAACCCTAACCCTAACCCTAACCCTAACCCCTAACCCCTAACCCTAACCCTAACCCTAACCCTAACCCTTACCCTTACCCTAACCCTTACCCTAACCCTAACCCTAACCCTATCCCTAATCCTAACCCGAACCCTTAACATTACCCTTACCCTTACCTTAACATTTGCCTTAAGCCTAACCCTAACCCTAACCCTAACCCTAACCCTAACCCTAACCCTAACCCTAACCCTAACCCTAACCCTAACCCTAACCCTAACCCTAACCCTAACCCTAAGCCTAAGCCTAACCCTCAGCCTCAGCCTAAACCTAAGCCTAAGCCTAAGCCTAAGCCTAAAGCTAAACCTAAATCTAACCCTTACCCTTACCCTTACCCTTACCCTTACCCTTACCCTTACCCTTACCCTAACCCTAACCCTAACCATAACCATAACCATAACCATAACCCTAACCCTAACCCTAAAACAAACCCAAACCCAAACCCAAACCCAAACCCTAACACTAACACTAACACTAACACTAACACTAACACTAACCCTAACCCTAACCCTAACACTAACACTAACCATAACCATAACCATAACCATAACCATAACCATAACCATAACCATAACCATAACCATAACCATAACCATATCCCAAACCCAAACCCTAACCCAATCCCAATCCCAAACCCAAATCCAAACCCTAACCCTAACCCAAACCCAAACCCAAACCCAAACCTTAACCTTAACCCTAACCCTAACCCTAACCCTAACCCTAACCCTAACCCTAACCCTTCATCAATTGGCAAAAGGAGGAACAGCCTTATTACAAAGGAGAAAAATGAGTGCAGTTCCCTGCATGGAAAAACAACATGTTCTGTCAGCATGATTCACTTTTTGTTACTTTAAAAAAATCCCTCAAGATATAATCATGGAGGCGGGGGGAATGCTTTCAGCTACCTACAAAAAAGGACAGAATGAGACCAATTTGTTAAAAGCAGAACAGAAAAATGCTACTTATGCAGCATTCATTTTCAGAACTTAATTTTTCAGATTTCCAAATTTATTATAAATTCCCCAGTGACTCACTGTTACAAAAAGGTTTACTGATTATGCTGAAACTTTTGAAGAATTAGGAATGACTCATGGAAAGTGAAAATGAAAAGCCCTTTCTAATCTTTACTTGTTGATGCAATTTACTTTGGAGACTTGAATCCTACAGAGATAGCATCCCATAGAAAATGTTGCAAACCCTACTCTGGGGGAAAATAAACTCAACACAACCCATGTGGATAAGCAGTTACGTGCAGATGCACATATTTCTACTGTTACAAAGATAAAAGCATATCTAGGTACAGTGATACCTCATACAACGTCCAAACTTGGTTCCACAAGTTTGGACTTTATATGGATTTGGACTTTGCATGTGGCATGCAAAATCCTTGCTGCGATGCCTCATACAACGTCGTTTCCATAGAGATACATTGTACTGTAACAGCACAGACTTCAGGGCAAAGTCAAAGAAACAGATAGGAAACTAACAGAACTTTACAAAATCATTGTCTAAAGGCTAATAACATTACAAAACCTGTCAAACAACCATGATTGTCCAAGAACCTGAAGAATGCTGCAAAAATCTCAGGAATCCTTCTACAAATTCTGACGAAAAAATTCAAAAAAATCCAAAATCGCGCTCAAAACCACTCCTAAACACTCTTCGCCTCATGCAATACCCACAAGAGCAATGCATGCATGTGTCCTGCCTTTTATCCTGCCCAGGCACAATGCAACCTGGGGAAAACTCCAATGCCTCATACAAAGTCGCACGACTTTGTATGAGGCAACTTTTTTCAAGGAATTAGACGATGTTGTATGAATCTGATGTTGTATGAAGCGGACTTTGTATGAGGTATTACTGTATAAGGATTTGTAACCAACACATCCTACTATAAATCTGGCAACATAAACTCTTAGAATATTCAATAACAACTGAAGGCAAGATAAATAGAGGATCTTAAAACTTGTTTTTAATTGAAACAAGAAATCCATGCATTAATGGGAGATGCTAATCACATGTGATCAAAGTGACTGTACAAGATTAGGTTATGCAATGATATACAATACGTGACAAAGATGGCTGAAAATATATTGTGGCGGAAAAACTGAAAGGATTTATAGCAATAACAATTAGACTTATATACCGCTCCTTCATAGCACTTAGTACACTCTCTGGGCGGTTCACAAGTTAATTAGCATTTTGTCCCCCGCATGCTGAGGACTTGTTTTACTGAGCTCAGAAGGATGGGTGGCTGAGCCAACCTTGATCCCTGGTCATGATCAAACTCACAATGTTCTGGCTGCAGAACAGCAGTTTAACCACTGCACCACCAGGAGTCAGTGAAGACAAACACTATTCAGGTGTTCCCTCTGGGTATTTTCTTAACATGCAAAGTGCAGAAAGGCCTAAGTCCCACCCTGTGCTTTGTGTATGTTCACTGCTGTCCTATAATGTACAGCAACTTTCTGAAGAGGAAAGCTCAGTAAATTGCATGTAAGAAAGTTTTGTACAAAAATTGCCCTCTGCATAAAGAGAGGAGTCAAAGCTAACAAGCTTCCCATCTCCTTGGTAGGATTGTTGTCAGCGTATACCTAACATCTGCATTGTAAAAAAAATGATTTTAAAGTGCTCCTTTCTGTTCTGTAAATACAATTTAATGTCATGGGAGTCAGGACAAGCTCTACATGAATAGTTGTTCATATTTCCAGCAAGTTGGGGGAAAGCCTAGGAGTTCTGCTAATTTCACAGGATGTTGTCCGTGGTAGACATTGACCAACTCATATCTTTGATACCACCAGTGGCGGTCTCCCATCACCTCAACAGTGGTCACAAACATATTTTAACATGTTTACACAGTTTTAAATTATTTTTAAAAAGAGCCTAAGGTACACACCATTTGAAACACAGTAACATTGTAAATGTGGGGCTGCCTTTAAAATATAAAACTTAAAACAAAATGATGATGACCTCTAAACTTTACACAATCTTGAATCATACTCATTTGTCTCTTGCTCAATGGCTTGTATCGAAAAAGAGAACTGCAAGGGGAGACATAAGAGGTTAAGAATTGAATTGGAATATATTCACAAATTCCAGTCTGTAAATAGAAGCTTGAACAGAGTCAAGGATTTCTTAGCATGCTGTGTATATTAATTAGCTGGTTTCTCATCAATCTTGTGTATAGAAAAAATGGGGGAAATAAAAAGAAGAAAAGCCTGTTTTTCACAAATGCTCTTGTTCAAAATTACATTTTCCCCTAGAGAGCAGATGATGTTGCTTCAATGCTTCAAAGGTAAAAGCCTAATAATTGTAGTTTTCAAAGAAGTAGCCATATTAGTTTGCATGTGCATATCCAGAATGAAATAAACATAAAATGAAATAAAACAATTGTGTGCTGTCAAGTCAATTTTGACTTTTGGTGGCCCTTTCCAGGGCTATCTAGGGAGATAATACACCAGAAGCAGTTTACCATTCCCTTTTGCTGGGGTTGCTCTGAGACTATGCAGCTTGGCCAAAGGTAGACAAGCTTGGCTCTTCTCCTGGGAGTGACTATGGGGAATCAAACTCCCAACCTTTGCCTAACTCATTGAGCTATTCAGCCAGCTATTCAGCCAAGAACAACAAAGGTCTAAAGAAATGGATGTATCCATGAAAGCTCACACTGAAATATAACAATTAACCTTTATGTGTTTTGTCTTTTATTTTGTTTTAATTCTGTTTAAGTTCTGTCTAGGTTTCAAATAAAACCTATTTCCTCTCTTTTGAGTTAAAACTCTACACTGGATTGAGCCATCCTAAGGCATTTGCATCCATTCTAGAGAGGATGGGTTGTTTGAATTTAAGAGATTGCTTGGTGGTTCTGTTGTGCGTTGTACCTGAACAGTAGGCAAAGAGGTGCAGAGCTCAAACACACTTGTACAGTTCATCTTTAGCCTTTTCTCTTTAACTTGAAACTGAAGCTGTATCACCTTTCTTTGTTGTAATTAGACTCCCAACCAGTGAAGGTGCCAAGAAGATTATGTTCCCCAGTCTATGATCTTTCCAAGAATGCCACTGGCAGGGGGAGGATAAAGGAAGCCCCCGAGAAGCTCCGAAAATGACGCCGATGCCTCGATGCCTTGCCCCCACCCACTCCATCGGTGGGGGGAGGATAAAGGGAGCCCCCAAGGCCATGGGGAACTCCAAAAACGCTGCTGCTGCTGCGATGCCGCATCCCTCTTGGCCCTAGGTTGTTTGAACTTAAGAGATTGCTTTTTATCCAAACTCACAGTGGTATAGAAATATTAAATGAAATGAAAATAAAATAAAATGAGTAAGTATCTACCCTTCTTTCTGTTTGGAAATGAAGTACCAGAAAGGAAAGCAAGACATTTGGAGGCCAAACCCATGTATTGCTTTCTACTCCTTGGGCTATTATAAAACAGAACTATTTCCCTTTTTCTGATTCCAGCCAGCACAATTAAGAAGGCAAACAAAATTATAATTGTGTATTAGCTCACACAGAATTAGTACTAGCTAATTATTTTATCTAGTGCTAGGATGTTTACATAATCAACAATTTTAAAATTCATTAGTTATATTAATAAATCAATTGTCATTTTCTGGATCCTATTTCTCTCCGATCCCAGCTCTGCAAACATTTATACTACAGCATGTACTATCCCATGGATGTCTGTCTGTAGAATTCAACTTTGGTCCATAAAGCTCATAATAGAATCTTTTGGCAGCAGGTTTTCCATAGGAAAAAACTTTTCCTTCCAGTGGTGGGCTCCAAAAAAAATTACTACCACACTGTGGGTGTGGCCAGGGGGAAAGTCCTGCGTTGCACCCAAATTAGGACTACTTTACAGTAAAACCCCAATTTACATATGCCTCGAGTTACATAAAATTCGACTTACATAATGATTTTGTGCTAAAACCAGATCCCAATTTACATAATTTCCTATGGGTTTGCTTTGAGTTACATAAAGATTCTTTTTCCTATGGGTTTGCTTCAAGTTACGTAAAAATTCATTTCCCCGGGGGGCGTGGCTAAGATGGCCGACGAGTAACATCTTGATCCGGACGCTCGCGCCTAGCAAAGTGGTAATCAATGTGATTGAGTGAAATGGAAAAATTTTAAAGTGGTAATTTCTGTTGATAAGACTCCTGCTTGCCTTTCTGGAAAATTTTGGGAAGTTTTGAGGTCGGATGGTCGAAGTTCGGGAGGCTTTCCTGGGCGGGTGAGGCTCGCGACGGCAGTCGCGGCTTTTCTGCCGAGGAGCCGAGAACGGGACCAGCGAGACAGCGGAGATTTATGGAAGCACTGGAATTGGCAAGAAATTGTTTGGCAAGAAAACAATCGCATGTAAGTGCATGAAAGGATATACGGAAAGTTAAAGTTTAAAGTTAGCTGGGGACTTTGCTTAGAAGAGCCTGGACTTTGAAATGGAAATGGGTGGAAGTAGATGAAACCAAGTGGTTGTTTCGTTAATGGCGGCGGTCCTGGAAAACGAAAGTGATCGTGTTTGGGTCTATGGTTTCCTTGCACCCCAGGAGAACCGCGGCGTGTTTTGGCGATAACAAAGTGGGTTAAAAAGTTCTTGTTTGGGCTATAGTTTTGGAAGGCTGCAGTGTGTTTTCCAGTTTAAAGCGTGTGGGAAAAGTTTGCCATTCCACAGAAGAAGAAGGGGGGCTTTCACCCCGAAGTTAATGCAACCGCTGGAAAATGGCGTTTTGATTTGTCCGCCTCAAGAGAAGGATTAATTGGTCTTCTTTTTGTTCTTTCACCGTGTGGATTACAAATATCATCTTTTTTTTTTTGAGTACATTGCTTCTCACGTCTTTTTCCCCTCCTGCTTGGATTTTGGGCTTTTTTTCCCTTTCATTCCCCCCTCCCTTTTTTGGCGGCTTGGACTCAAATGAGAAGTTCTGGGTGACTGTTTCCTTGGAGCCTTTACTTTCGCAGTTTGGAAGACAATCAGTTGGACCGCTTGCCTTGGGGAAACGGATCTGATGTGGATTATTATTTTCTTTTTTTTCTTTCCTTTTCTGCTGTTTGCTGGGAGTACACTTCGGTTCCTTCTGGTTTTTTTTGTGGATTATAGTATCTAACTCTTCGTTGGATTTCTTCCTCCATACAAGTTTCCGTCTTGGACTTGTGGTACCAGGGGTTGCAGTGTCACAGGTCCTGTCTGACTGACTAATTTCTACAACGTTCTGCAACATTGGACTCTTATATTGTGTATTACTATGGATAAAGGCACAAGAGGGAAAGCAAAAGAAGAAGAGTCAGTCGTGAAGTCTAAGAGGAAGGAAAAAGCACCAATGGAAGAAGCCCCTCAGTCTTCATCTCCGCCCCCAGAGCCCTATGATCAAACCCAAATTATGGTGGAAATTGGCAAGCTGTTTCAGAAATTGGAGAAGAATGAGGAATCAAGGGTGAAAGATAGAAATGAAATGATGAAAAAGCAAGATAAGGTGGTATCATCTGTTGCAGATTTTTCAAAAAAGGTGGATTTAAGTTTGAAAAAAATAGAGGGAAATGTGAAATTGGTTCAAACTGAGGTAATTGCCATAAAAAAGGAAATAAAAGGGACTCAGGAGGTGGTGCGGGAGAATAAGCTGAAATTGGATGAGCAAGAGAGAAGGATTGATGCTGTGGAAGATATGATGAGAAAGCAGAATATTGTGATCCGTCAGGTGGTGGAACGGACACCGGACTTGTTAAGAGAAAGAGTGGTTCAGTAGTTAAACGGTTTGAATATGGGAAAAGAATTTGTTCAGGAAGATTTTGTAAGTGTATTTCGGGTGGGCCCAATAAGAGGGAGGGTGGTTCAAAGAAATGTGTTGGTAAAATTTGCAAATTGGGCCAATAAGCTAAGAGTAATGGCCCATTTGAAACGAGTTGGTCCTGATGCTTTGAAATTTGATGGTTCTGATGTAGAAGTTTATAATGACATTTCATTGAAAGAAAGAACGTGGAGATACAAGATGAGGCCTGTAACTAAATTGTTGATGAGTAAAAATATAAGGTATAATTGGAGATTTCCACAGCAACTGCGCTTTTATTATGACAAAAGAATGCAAGTAATTGATGAAGGGGCTAATCCATTGGAGTACTTGAGCTTGTTGGAACTGGTAAAAATAGACTCGGAAGAATGGATAAATCTCAAGAAGGAATTGATGGAATCGGGAGCCTTGGGGAGGGAGTATGAGAGGGCGGAGGCCGGTGGGGCAACAGGTGGAACACCGCAGCGAAGGGAAGAGGAGGAGGAGCTGTCGCTGATCATGGTGGAGGAGGAGACAAGTAAGGAGCAATGAGAATTAGATTATTACAATTTAAAGCATTTAATTGATAAAGAAGGGTGAGTAGCGCGTAGCACTGGTAGGAAGGCACATCTTGCATGTCCCCCCTCTCCCCTCTTTGGTTGTCAAAGGCGGCTTTTTTTTTTTTAAGAAGGTGGGGAGAGAGAT
The DNA here is from genome assembly GCA_035047305.1 of Bradypodion pumilum. Lineage (NCBI taxonomy): Eukaryota > Metazoa > Chordata > Lepidosauria > Squamata > Chamaeleonidae > Bradypodion > Bradypodion pumilum. The sequence goes on along the minus strand of JAWDJD010000002.1, from coordinate 303,229,249 downwards.
AGTGTGTGTTATATGTAGTTTTGTGTGGTATGGGGGTAAGGGGTTGGTGGTGGCACGCCCGATGGAGAGTTCAGAGCTTAGAAAGGAGATAGGTTATGGGAAGTATTAAAATATTATCATGGAATGTGAAGGGTACAGGTTCTGTTCTTAAGAGACGGAGGTTGGAACTGGCGTTGAAGAAAGATAGACCCGATATATTGTTTTTACAGGAAACGCATCAGAAGTCAAAAGACACGAATAAACTTTTTTTGGGATGGATGCAACACTATGAGATGGCGTTTGGAACTTCAAAAGCGAGAGGGGTGGCAATCATGATTTCTAAAAAATTAGGATTTGAGATTACAAAAAGTGTTGTTGATCAAGAGGGTAGATATTTGATTGTAAGAGGAAAAATAGAGGATGAGGAAATCATGTTGGTAAATATTTATGCTCCAAACGATCACCAAGCGGATTTTCTAGAAAAAGTTCAGAAAATAGTGGAATTAGAGAATGTTGCAAAAACTATTGTGGCGGGAGATTTTAATTTGATAAGGACAGGGTTAGATTGTACGAGCATAGCAAGAAGTGGAACTGGCTTGAAAGGGAAGGTTTTGGATAAATGGATGGATGCTATGGGTTTGAAGGATTCTTGGAGAGAGTTTAAGGGCTCTGAAAGGGCATATTCCTTTTTTCACATGTCCATGGGACCTACTCGAGAATAGATTATGTCTTTCTTACGGAAAACTTGATTAAAGATATAGAAGGAATGGAAATTGGGATCATTAAGGAATCGGATCATGCCAAAGTACTTTTGGAATTGAAATTACAAAAAGATACCCGAAGAGGAAGAAGTTGGAGGTATGATCCTAATTTATTTAAAGATCAAAAATGTAAAGAGCAGATTATGGAAAGGTGGAAAGAAAGTTGGCAGTGGAACGATAATAATGAGGTTAATTTCAATGTTGTATGGGATACGATGAAGTCGGTTTTCAGGGGGGGAAGCATAAAGTTGGCGAATTTTAAATATAAAAGACATAAAGTAGAACAGATAGAAAAATAAAGAAAAATAAAGCAGTTACAGGAGGATCATGCGAAAAGTAAAGATAAAAAAATCCTTACGAAATTGCAAAGACTTAAAGCAGAATTAATGGGTAAAGATATTGATAAAGTTAAATGAGACTTGATCTATTTAAACAGAGAATACTTTGAATTTAGCAACAGAAATTCAAAACTATTAGCAAGAGCAGCTAAGGCCAAAAGGGAAAAAAGAGAAATTGGGGTTCTGGTTAATAAACAAGGTTTAAGGTGTAATAAGAACAGAGATAAATGTAAAATTGTGAGGGAATTTTATCAAGCATTATATGCAAAAAAGGAGGTAGATTTGGAAGGGCTCAAAAAGATACTGGAGAGACAGTTAGGGAACGGAATAAAACAAGAACATAGAGAGAAAATGGAGGAAAGGATCAATGATAAAGAGGTTAATGAGGTAATTAGTGGGTTGAAGATGGGGAAAGCTCCGGGGGATGATGGATTATCGACAGAGTTTTATAAAGAATTCAAAGAAGTGGTGGTTCCAAAATTAGTGAAGCTATATAATTATATTTTAGATGGAGGACCAATCCCAACTTCATGGTATAACACTACAATCGTTCTACTGCCAAAGCCTGGTAAGAACTTGGAAAGAGTGGAATCGTACAGACCAATTTCTCTTATAAATCAGGATGCCAAAATCTTCACAGCAATATTGGCCAATCGTCTAAACGGTTTTATGGGGGAATACATAAATGTCGATCAAGTTGGGTTTTTAAAAGGTCGGCACATGGCGGATTTGACTAGAAGGGTATTAGATTTAATTGATAATGTTAATCAAACGAAGGAAAAGGTGGGCTTATTATCATTAGATATTTTTAAGGCATTTGATTCATTACAGTGGTCTTCAATCAAGGAAATAGTTAAAAATTACGGGTTTGGGGACCCGTAATTTAGAAGGGTAATTGATTTATTATATCAAAAAGGGAATGCTAGGATCAGAGTAAACGAAGAGGTTACTGACGTGGTAAAGCTTGAGGCTGGTACTAGGCAGGGATGTCAATTATCTCCTATCCTGTTTATTATGGCAATGGAGATATTAGCTAAAAATATAAGGGATGATTTAAATATAGAAGGGATAATGGGTAATAAAGTGAGCATGTATGCGGATGATACACTGCTTATGGTGAAACATCCGGAGTTGGTAATGGATAGGATTAAAGATCACCTTCATGTATTTGAAGCTATAACCGGATTAATGATAAATTGGGATAAATCAGAACTGATGCTGTGTAATTTGGGGGTAGGCGAGATGGGAAGGATAGTGGAGACACTTAATATACAAATTAAAGATAAGCTGAAATATCTGGGGATAATTATTTCAAATAAATTGGAAGAACTTAAAGGATTGAACTATGACAGCTTGAAAGTCGAATTTAAGAGTAAAATACAAGAGTTTCAGAAGTTGAAGCTGTCATGGTTCGGAAGGATTGCAATTTGTAAAATGATATTGCTACCAAAGATTAATTTTTTTATTTGATGCACTAGCGATCCATTTGAAGGAGAAGGAAATTAATGAGTTTCAAAAGATGTTTAATTGTTTCTGTAATGGAGGTAAAAAATCTAGACTTTCAAAGAAGCTCTGGTATTTATCTCAGAAAGAAGGGGGTTTGGGCATGCCAAATTTGTTAGCATACTATCGAGCATTCCAAATCAAGAATGTTGTGAAGATTTTGGCAAGAGAAAAGGCAATTTGGGAGGAATTGGAGATGAAAGAGTATAGAAATATTGGTAATATGATTTTCTTGGGAATAAAGGACAAGCCGAAAAGGTCAAATAATACTATGATGAGAGGGCTCATGGAGGTGTGGAAAAAGGTAAAGAAAGATATGGTCCCAAATCTCTCTCCAATTTTGGAATTGACTGATATGGTGTGTTTTCCAATAAAATTAGATAAGGAAAAAAAGGAAATATTGGATAAAAATGAGATGTTCTTACTGAAGGACTGGTTAAAAGCTTGCGATGATGATACTAAGAGAAAAAAAATATTTGAGAAGTTAAATTTGGATTGGTTTCAGAAATTAAAGGTGGATAACTGGAATAAAAAATATAGAAGAGAAGTAGGAATAGATAGAACAAAGACTGAATTTGAAGAATTGGTAATAAAGATCAGAAAAGGGGAAAAGAGCATTAAGGGTCTTGTAAGCAAACTTTACACTATATTGAATAAGGGTAAAGATCCACAGGAAGATTTGAAACGGAAGTGGGAACAAAATTTGAATATAAAAATAGGGGAGGTTGAATGGAGAAATAAATGGAAAAAGAGGATTATGAGAACAATGTCTGTAAGAATTAAAGAACACAATTTTAAAATGTTGTGGCAATGGTACTTGACACCACTAAGACTTTATCAGATGGATAATAAAAGAGACAAGTTATGTTGGAGATGTAAAGAAACGGATGGAACATATGAACACATGTGGTGGAGTTGTAAAAAAATAAGGGATTTTTGGGGAAGAATAGAAGGGGAGTTTGGTGAAATAATGGGTAAAAGTGTTAAGTTGGTGTCAGGTACCATTCTTCTAACAAATGTGGAAGGTTTGGGTCTGAATAAGGAGGAAAAAGAATTACTGGAAATTGTATTAACTACAGGTAGACAATGCATAGCTAGAAATTGGAAAAACGATGTAGATATACAGATTGGAGAGTGGTATAAAGAAATGTGGAGTTTAGCATTGAACAACAAATTGACATGGGAGATCAAAGTAAAACGAGATAAATTAAAAGAGAATAGGTTTTGGAGTATTTGGAAACCGTTTGTGGATCATTCTCTTATGGTAAACGATAGCTCAGGACCTGTACCATCTCAAAGAGGTTTTTGGAGTTGAAGTAGAAACTAAACTCTCCGGGCATTGTATATATTCACAGGGTGATGTGTAATTATTAAAAAATAATAATAGTGGTAGCACAGAAAGCTTTTATTGCTATGATTATGTAATAATTTACAATGTGGTATCTAATATTGGTGGTTATATGGCAATCTCTTCTCACAATAATCTTAGCAACCCAAGCTTCCAGCTGGCAGAGTCTGCATTAATAGCAGCAGAGCAGTCTGATTCCAGCATTCAAAGCCTGGAGGATCGTGCAGTATGTATGAACACTGTTCCCCCAACGGTCATCTTTGCAAGCAGTTTAATAGTTGCATAGTGAAAAGACTGTACAGGTTGTCCTCCACATCCACAGGTTCAGTATTCAGTTCCATTTATCCTTGGGTCTAGAAATATTCAACAAAAATCCTGAAATAGATATGTATTTCTTTGGTGCCTTACCAAAGGTGGCCATTAGAGGCTGTGGTGGCTCAATGGTTAAGAAGCTCACCTTGTTAGCTGGAAGGCTGGCAAGTCAGCAGTTCAAGACCCAGGTACTGCATGACGGATTGAGCACCTGTCTCTGTGCCAGCTCTTGGGGGCATGAAAGGAGCCTCATTTGGGCATTCCCTGGGCAGTTTCTTCTGCATAAATCCTTTCAACCCAGAATAATTTCTGACACCGGACGGAATTGCTGCCTTTCAGGAAAGAACTTAAAACCTGGCTGGCAGGCCAAGTGTGGGGTGCAGGTGGAAGGGTAACCTCCATTGGGTGGCTGGTATAGAAGAAATTCCTTCCCCCATCGTGCCTTTGGTTTCTGCATCCCTTGTTTAGGGGGTGGGTAGTTTTAATTGTTTTTAACATGTTTTTAATTGTGACTATGAACCGCCCTGAGTCGGCCTTGGCTGAGTGGGTGGTATATAAATTTAACAATTAAATTAAATTAAAACATTAAATTAAATAATTTATGACACAAAATTATTATTATAGGGGCCACTGCATGGTAAAATATAGAGTCCGCTGGTTTCAGTTATCCACAACCCTATCCCCTGAGGATGGTGGGGAACATAGGCTGTAATGTATATTATCACGCAGCAAACCTGTTGCCATGATTGAGCTTGGATTCTTTTTTAAAAAAATCAGTAATAACAATGACTACTGGTAGAAATAAAAATAAAGAATACTTGTAGTATTTGGATAGATTAATTCATAATGAAACCAAAAAGATTTTAGGTGGTAAAAATAAAATTGCACCAAGCCAAGCCCTTAAAAATATAATCTAAAATGTGATTTCTTCCTAATGAATGATTTCAAATCAGATTGCTCAAAAAATTACTTGTTTTACTTTTCCATCTTCAATGAAATGAAGAAAAATTGCAACTGAAAATGAACAGTAAACCAAATATTTTTAAAAGGCTGGTTTGCAACAACAGTTTTAGATTGCACTTTCTTGTTATTTTGGTAACCACTCTTGTAGTTGGACTGTATATTTCTTGACATTTATGAGATATGGAAAACTACCACTATGTAAATATTAAATGAAGGTGAAGTCAGGAATATATTTTTGTTGCCATACAGGCAACATTTATTAGTATCCTTTATCATTTATAAAGGAGATATGGGAGTTTTGTAGTCTGAACACCTAAGATCTTTTATCTAGTTTAAAAACCAGCCTGGAGGAAAGGCCCAACTGAACTCCCAACCCCTCAAATTGCTATTATGGAAAGGAAACATATATGTATATTCAATTTGCAAGTTTTTCACTATATGGCTGATTGTAGTTCTAAAATGATAATCTTCATCTGGGGTGTGGTGTGATGCAAAAGTACCAGACCTACCTTCGCTTTGCAACCCTAATTCAAATAATTTCCCTCCCTCTGATTTCTGAGAAATAAATTGGGAATGCCAACTATTAAACTCCTATACAGTATCAGTGATGGTGAACCTTGGCACTCCAGGTGTTCTTGAACTTCAATTCCCAGAAGTCCTGATCAGAAGGAGTGCTAACTTCGGCTTCTGGTAATTGAAGTCCAAGAACACCTGGAGTGCCAAGGTGCATCATCACTGCCCTATACCATGTCTAGTTTTGCCATGAATTAATGTTGTGAACATGGCCTGTATTCTTAAAAACAAATATCAAGGGTACTTTTAAAAATGTAACACTATTTTTTTTCTTCCTAAGTGCTACCATGGTTGTTTTCTTATTTTACTGCAGCTGCAGACCAATCAGCTGAGGTTTCTCAAAACAAAAAAAGGCAACTTGTTGCCAGCTGCAGTTTGAATGCAAAGTACAAACTATCTCCCATATGATGCCCCTCAACGTGCACTGAGGAGGGCCTTGTTTTGGCAAGAGAGGAAATGCTTTGATATGGCCCGATATTGGGCAGATGTCATCTATCCCTTTTAAATTCTATTTTGTTTTTAGATGTGTTAATTTTAGCTTTGTATGTTATTTTATGCTGGTGGTGCATCTGACACAAATAAAGAAAGCAGCAGTTTTCACTGTACAAAAAGGAGACTATTTCCTAAAAGCTACAAGATGGAAGCCAAATTTGTGACAATTGGAAGTTGAAAGGAAGAGAAGAATGTCTCTGTATTTTGCATAATGCTGTAACACAAATTTGTATCCTCACACACATCCATTAAGTTGCATGCACAGTCTGTGAAAGTGAAATCTCTGAGAGAGTCTGTCAGTGATGGCCAACTTTGGCACTCGAGGTGTTCTTGAACTTTAATTCCCAGAAGTCCTGATCAGCAATTGTACTGACTTGGGCTTTTGGGAATTGAAGTTCAAGAACATCTGGAGTGCCAAGGTTGGCCATCACTGGTCTAAGTGAACAGAATATGTGGATGGCAGGTTGCAGGTTGGTTATATAACTTCCTCTCAAATGTAGCACTGAAACTAAATCATCAAGCCAAATCAGGGTTTAGTTTAAGCAAGACCTTTTCAATATCTACCTACACAAAGCAAAGTCATTCATCACGGAAACCTAACTCTCAATCCAAGGTGTGATCTGTTGAACCCAGGATTGTCTTCATACACATTATTAATGCAGTACATGAAACTGGTGAGAGGTATACATAAACTGTATGTACCATGTATCCTACTGAAGCTGCTCATGATGAGCAACTAGAAAAAAGTTTTGAGCAGGCCCAGAAGTCACTTGGTCACATTCATGGCAGTCCAAGTCGGCAAGTACTGTATTTCTATCCAAATAATAATTAAGTGTGGCCAACGACAAAGCCAAGAAAGTGGCTTCATTTTGGTAGTCCAGGGTTTAATTGGGACATGAAATAATTCAAATAATAGTCATTAATTCAAAAATGGTAATCATACATATAAATTAACAGATGAAAATTTAATGCCAAGTCTGTGTCGGTTTTTTTTTTCATTGTGTAAGCAGCCATCTGAAACATTCTAGCCCATGTATCTTTTATACTTGAAGTGGAGGTGTGGGAAAAATGCTTGTAGTAGATAAACATTCTGAGATAAGAGATCGGAGACATCTTGTAGAACTTCTATTGAGAAATATTGATCAAAAGGGAAAATAATGGTTTGCCAGAATAAGACAATGCAGATCCTAAACAATTTCTCCTTAGAATCTCAGACCACTTCCAGCAACCCAGTATCCATAAACATGTTTGAACAGTAAAAAGAAATCAGTGTTGTGAACTGCCCAGAGAGTGCACTAAGCACCATGGGGTGATATTTAAGTGTAATTGCTATTGCTATTTTCCTCTCTCTAGCAATTCTTAAGGAAAGTACAGTGGTACCTCGAGTTACAAATGGTTCGAGTTACAAAATTTTCACAATACGAATGAAAATCAATTGAAAATAATGGCTCGAGCTATGAATTTTTCTGAAACAGATTAATTGGTTTTCAATGCATTCCTATGGGAAACCATGTTTCAAGTTATGAATTTTGGTTTTCAATGCATTCCTATGGGAAATTCGAGTTACACATTTTTCATAACATGAAAAATGCCTTGGAATGCATTATATTTGTAACTCGAGATACCACTGCACTACTGACAATGTTTTTCTCAGAATAATTTAGTTGTTGTGAACTACAGTATTTCAAGCTATGGTTCTAAAGACAGCAAAACAATCAAGTCTGAAAGACTAGAAATTATATTAATTCCATCCAAAACTGCTTAAGTCCCCTTTCTCTAAACCAGTGTTTCCCAAACCTTGGTTTTTGGACTTCAATTCCCAGAAGTCTAAGTAGATTCCCCAAAGAACTGATTAGCCAACATACTAACTTAGGCTTCTGGGAATTGAAGTCCCCCTGTGGGGGGTGTGCCCCACATTGGGAACCACTAGTCTAAACCTTGAAAATTTAAAATTTAGAAAAGCAAAATCACCACAAATATTTATCAAAAAAATAATTTTAAGAAAATAAAATCTTTATATAATCTTGATATTTTTCCCCCTGAGCAACACATATGCCATAAAATCCAGTGCTAGTAGAATGGTTTGTTACAGATTCCACGTACACCATATCTAATAACGTTCTTCTGTTTCTCCAAAGTCTTTTCTGTGGCTAACAGATTGATGGAATGGGAGAGCGTTACCCATTCCTATTGAAGTGCTCATCTTTCATTGCCTTTACAAGCCAGTCCCTTTCCTTATCATCATCAGAGTCACTCATATCACTGGAATCTGCAGCAAGCAGGCGGGAATAATTAATTTTTTTCTGCCGTGGCAACTTGGACTGGACAATCAAGAACAAGAACAGCCAAAGGATTGAAGTAACGGAGCATGCCCTGTAGAGCACTGCTAGGCCAAAACTTTTCACAACAAACCCCCCTGCAAAGCTGCCTAAGCTGGCTCCACATCCACAAGAAAGGCCTTTCAGGACCAGGTGCAGAGACCTTTCAGTGCCAGGAGTGGCAATGTCATCGGCCACCAGGCTCACAGCCCACCACAAGGCACCGTTGCTGAAGGCACAGAAGATCTGGATTGGCAGAACCGCCCAGCTATCCCAGAGGAAAGAATAATACAGGAGCTGGGCTGCCAGGCAGCTTAAACTCAAAGCCACTGTGCCACCACCAGTGAGAGCTCTGAGTAACTGGCTTTTGAAGTTGTAGAGGAGGATTTCAGCAACCAGTCCGATGGCAACCGAGAGGCCCATGTATAACTCATTGCTGCCTTGGTCTTGCATTTGCCAGAAAAGAAAATTCTGTACAGTTGAGCCTATGGCCCCCGTGAGGAAGACGGTAACAGCAGACAGGATGGTCCTGCCATCGCTCCCAATGAGGTTCAAAGCTTTGACCGTTTTATTGATGTGTTCGGTTTTTTTTGACACATGGATAGGAAAGAAGATGCTGACAAGTAATGTTAACGTTATCAATGACGCATAGCCATAAAAATGTACCGCAAAGCGTGGGATAGTGGTGTTTAAGAAGCATTTCAGCTGGTCAACCAATATCGCTATGCTGCACACTCCGATGGAAGTGCCTAAGTAACTCCAGATCCAAAGGTTCCCATATTTGTCCGCAGCATCCACAAAATCAAGGTACTCGTACAGGCTGTCATCCACCATCCACCCAAGAGGTGCAGCTAGGAGCTCCCAAAGCACAACTGCGCCAAGCACCATAAGAAAAACCTGGTGCTCACTGTCCAAGAAGTCGCTGCCCTCTAGTAGCCGAGAGCTCACGTCCTGTGCTCTTTCCCAGCGCCCCGACAGGTTTCTTAAGATGTAGGGTGTCTCTGTAAGGCTTATTGGGGCTGTGTGAAATGTCAAGTTAGTCCTTGAGGAGACATTTTCCACAGAATTCTCTTTTGTGTTCATGATGCCAGTGAAACTTGGACTTCTAGTTTCCTTTGCTGAACCATTCATGGTAGACATCTCTAACATTTGTTCAACAAGAGCGAGTTCTGTTTCCAGATCACCTGAAGTCACTCTAGAAGGAATATCAGTGAATTTCTGTGCACCTATGTGAACATAATCAACTTGGCTGTCGGTAATGGTAGTGGCATTTATGGAAGAATGTATGTTGACCGGTGTATTCATGGCGGTAGGTTTTGGAGGAGTCACCCGGTCCTTTGAGGCCATTTCCAGTGTCTCTGTAGAGAGGGTTTTGTCATCAGAAGTAGGTTTGGTATTCACTGTACTTAGACTGTCCACATTGATATAAGGCACCTGGGTTACAAGCAGTAGTTTACTTGATTGCTGACTCATGTTACAATAGGCATAGACAATGTCCTTGCTCACAGGTGGGATAAGAGTAAGAAGCACACCTGCTCCTACTGAGCACAACAGGGACCCGCTGATAAGGATTTTCCTTTTATTGTGGGTTTTTGCTAGGTAGGAGCATAATGGGGCCCACAGAGAAGTGATTAAGTGCTTAAGTCCTATTACAATCCCTACCAGTGGTGCACTCAGCCCAAGCTGCCGGAAGTACAAGGTTAAAAATGGAATTGTGCAAGCATTTCCTGCACCATAGAGAAAATGGAAGAGGCTAGCAAGAGTTAGTGCTTTGCTCACATCCCACTGACTATTCATATTCATGGCTTCAGGTGCAGGCTTGATGCTCAATTTGGCCCTGAAAATCAATAGAGCAAGGAAGACTTGTCAGTATTGCATTAATAAATAAATAAATAAAATTTAAAATGTTCAAATAAACCGTACCTTTTACTTACACTAAAAATTATAATGTAAGTAATTGAACCTGCAGTGGAATTTGAATTTAAAACATAAGTAATACTACAGTACAGTATTTGATTTCAGGCTCACAAACACTTGTATAACTTACGGATTTTTTTAGGATGAGCCCGAAAATCTATAATCCTTTACTTTTTTCCCTAATTGATTTATCTACAGGGTAAAAGGGGCTCTGGTGGCTCAGTGGTTAAGAAGATCACCTTGTTAACAGGAAGGCCGGCAGGTTCGAGACCCAGGTACTGCATGGTGGATTGAGTGCCCATCTCTGTCCCAGCTCCTGCCAACCTAGCAGATAGAAAGCAAGTAGATAAATAGGGACCACTTCAATGGGAAAAGATCTTGGGGACATGAAAGGAGCCTCATTTGGGCATCCCCTGAGCAGAGTTTCTCCAGCAAAAATCCTTTCAACCCAGAATAATTTCTGACACAAAATTATTATCTACAGGGTGTGGGTTGTTGTTGTTTTGCACTGTAGTACTACAGCTACTGTACTACTGTTGGATCACAGTAACATTGAAGGGTTTGCAGTAAGAATTCAGGGCAAACCCTTCAATGTTACTGTGATCCAAATATACGCACCAACCACGGGTGCAGATGAAGCCACAGTGGACCAGTTCTATGAGGACTTACAACACCTCATAGAACAAACACCAAGAAATGATGTTCAAATTATTCTAGGAGACTGGAATGCCAAAGTAGGCAATCAAAAAGTGGAGGGAATAACAGGCAGGTTCGGTCTTGGAACACAGAATGAAGCAGGACAAAGATTGATAGAGTTCTGCCAAGAGAACGCACTGGTCATAGCAAACACTCTCTTCCAGCAACACAAGAGGCGACTTTACACATGGACATCACCAGATGGCCAACACCGAAACCAGACTGACTACATACTCTGCAGCCAAAGATGGAGAACCTCCATACAGTCAGCAAAAACAAGACCTGGAGCAGATTGTGGCTCAGATCACAACCTACTGATTGCAAAATTCAGGCTTAGACTAAAGAAAATAGGGAAAACAAAGAGACCAGACAGATATCACCTAGACAGCATCCCTAAAGAATACACGGTGGAGGTGATGAACAGATTCAATGGCTTAGACTCAATAGATAGAGTGCCAGAAGAATTATGGACAGAGATGAGGGACATCATGCAGGAAGCAGCAAAGAAAACCATACCAAAAGAAAAGAAGAGTAAGAAAGCAAAGTGGTTGTCTGATGAGGCTCTTAAAATAGCAGAGGAAAGAAGGAACGCAAAAGTCAAAGGAGAAAGGAAAAAATACAATCATCTGAACACAGAATTTCAAAGAAAAGCAAGGAGAGATAAGGAAAACTATCTAAAAGAACAGTGCAAAGAAATGGAAGAAAACAACAAAAAAGGCAGAACCAGAGATCTTTTCAAAAAAATCCGGGAAATCAAGGGAACATTTAAAGCAAAAATGACCATGATAAGGGACAAAGACGGAAAGGAGCTAGCTGATGCAGAAGAGATTAAGAAAAGATGGAAAGAGTACACAGAGGAACTCTACAAAAAGGAACTCAACACTCCTGATAGTCACAATGATGAAGAAATTGAACCTGAGCCAGACATCCTGGAGAGTGAAGTCAGAAAGGCCCTAAAGAGCACTGCAAACAACAAAGCTAGTGGAGATGATGGTATCCCAGTTGAATTTTTCAAAGCTCTAAAAGATGATGGCATCAAATTACTGCATTCAATATGCCAGCAGATTTGGAAAACAAAACAGTGGCCACAGGACTGGAAAAGATCAGTATATGTTCCAATCCCAAAAAAGGGCAATGCCAAAGAATGTTCAAACTATCGAACAATCGCGCTCATCCCACACGCCAGCAAGGTGATGCTCAAGATAATACAGGATAGACTTCAGCAGCATGTGGAAAGAGAATTACCAGAGGTGCAGGCTGGTTTCAGAAGAGGCAGGGGGACTAGAGACCACATTGCCAACATACGTTGGATCATGGAGAAAACAAAGGAATACCAGAAACAAGTTTATTTTTGCTTTATTGACTACACTAAGGCATTTGATTGTGTGGATCACAACAAGATGTGGCAAGTGATTAAAGAGATGGGAATACCAGAACACCTCATATGCCTCCTGAGAAATCTGTACATGAACCAAGAAGCAACAGTTAGGACAGAACACGGAATGACCGAGTGGTTTGGAATAGGAAAAGGAGTAAGACAAGGCTGCATTTTGTCACCCTGCTTATTCAACTTATACACAGAGCACATAATGCGCAATGCAGGGATGGAGGAATCACAATATGGGATCAAAATTGCTGGGAGAAACATCAACAATCTGAGATATGCAGACGACACCACCCTAATGGCAGAAAGTGAGGAAGACCTAAAGAATCTCTTGATCGGTTTGAAGGAAGAGAGTGCAAAAGCTGGCTTGAGACTCAATATCAAGAAAACCAAGATAATGGCAACAGGCCCGATCAGTTCCTGGAAAATAGACGGGGAAGAAGTAGAAGCAGTGACAGATTTCACTTTCTTAGGATCTAAGATCACTGCAGATGGAGATTGCAGCCATGAAATAAAGAGGCGGCTGATTCTAGGGAGACAAGCCATGAGAAACCTGGGGAACATAGTGAAAAGCAGAGACATCACCTTGAAAACAAAAATTAGAATAGTCAAAGCAATGGTATTCCCAGTGGTAATGTACGGATGTGAGAGCTGGACAATTAGGAAAGCTGAACGCAGAAGAATAGATGCCTTTGAAATGTGGTGTTGGAGGAGAGTTTTGAGGGTACCTTGGACAGCGAGGAGAACAAATAGGTCAATCTTAGAAGAAATCAACACTGACTGCTCATTGGAAGGTCAAATAGTAAAGATGAGGCTAAAGTACTTTGGGCATCAAATGAGAAGGGAGGATTCACTTGAGAAGGCCGTGATGTTGGGAAAGGTGGAGGGCAAAAGAAGAAGGGGGAGGCCAAGGATGAGATGGATAGATGGTATTGTAGACACAATGGGCACAAAACTGGGAGGACTGAGGGGGATGGTGGAGGACAGAGGCGCCTGGAGAACGATGGTCCATAGGGTCGCAAAGGGTCGGAATCGACTGTGCGACTGAACAACAACAGTACAGCAGTTGAGATCCAGTGGTGAGAATGCTGGTCCAGGACCCAGTAGATCTCAGTCAGCCATGGAAACTCAGGGGTCATGATAGTAAAACGTACCCTTAACTTTCGCATACATCTTGAAACCCCTATTCAGAATGCCATATGTTGGATACAGCTTAATGGAACCCAACAGAAACAGTAAAATGCCATAAGTGATTTTTAAAAAAATAATACATTAAAAATAGCCTGGAATAATTAATTTTCTAAGGCCTATTTAAAAGCCTGTAGGAAAGCAATAATCTGCACATCTTGGCATAGGGTGCTCCATAGGAATGTGTCCGCCATACAGAAGGTGTCTGCATCTCCCGTGTCTGCAGATTCTAACAAATCTGGTGGGCGAGTGAGTTGGCCATCTCTAACCAAACCTAGAACCTAGATGTTGAATGCAATATGTATTGAATTGTTCAGTTAAAGATTTATTGGAAACATTTTTTAAAATTACTTCATTCATGCTAGATTTTATACAATGCCCATTGCAAGTGCAACTCTTCCTACATAATGGAGGGGAGGGTGATTTGTTTTAAACAAAAAGCTAAGAGGCCCCCAAAGTAAAATACTGTACAAGTGGGTTTTTTTTTCTTTTTAAAGCCAATTATATGGCTATGGTGGCAAAGGTGGGGTATACATAATCACTAGTGATGTCATAAAAACTACCGAGAAGGTGACCATGACACTCAAGAAACTACATTCCATACTATACTGGCGGAGGGGAGGAAACATAATTTCTTAGAGACAAAACACTGCAGACTGTGTGCTAGAAGTACGCTGTGTTATTACAAAGGAAATAGTTTCTTGACAATTGATGCCTAGATTCTATGCAACAAATGAGAATCCATGCATTCATTGTGTGATGATGCAAAGACCTTAAAGCACCTACAGAAAATACTAAAACTAAACAACCGGCATGTGCTGATATTTCTATGTTTTTCCACTTGGTTAAGCAGATGTCTTTTAAAGCTGCCTTTTTGTAGTGGGAAATATTATGCCTTTGAATGTATTTTGTATTCTTGCCAAAAGCAACAATAAAGATGACACGAGGAAGAAATAATACAGAGTTGAAATTAATTTTCAAAGTCTCCAGTAGACAGTTTGTTACTGTCTTTTTAGAAGCTGGTATACTAGAATTACCAAATAACATGAGGAACTAAACAAGCTGAAATTCATCGACAGGATATTAAATGAATTCCAGATAAAAATGGACTCTCTGCATTATGTGTGGATTCAGTAATGGGAATTAATACTTTGGGTACTTACTTTGGCCACTTACTTTGGCTACCACATTCCATAGGCCACATTCCAAAAGGGTAATGCCCTTTTTATTGCCTTAAACCTGTTTATGTAACATTTTAGAAGATGAGTTCTTAGGGCTATCTTTTTTGACATTATGCCTATGGCCCATGAATATGCTATATGAGCCATAGAAAAACTTATAACAATCCTGTAATAGCTAAACTAAAAAAAATTCCCAGAAATTTCCCTGGATATTACATAGTACTTCTGTAATGCTCTGAAAAATAAAAGAATTAAAATTGTCAACACTCCTTCTAAAATGAGGTTTCCCAAAAAATAAAAAATAAACCCGTTGGCTGATGGGAAACTAACAGTAACACATACACATGTCAAAGCCAGCACAGAGGTGGATTTCAATGTTGACCTTACGCTGCTACTTGCCAGGCTGCCAATATTTCTTCTAGACTAGAGCATATTTGCTCAGAAATGGCACTGCAGATATTAGAAATGCCCTGCCCACACAGGAACACATGAAAACTAAATAATCAAATGCTGCTGTGCCATTTCAAGATGAAAAAAAGACATGAAGAACAATGTGTAACAATAAATACTGGTTTTAAAGGATAAGAATTTTCTATGCATAATTTGCTGCAATTAAACTGGGATTGTTTCAGGAAAATGCAATGGGAGATTAATGAAAGCTGAAAGGTGCAAGAAGCTTTCCCTCAACTGCATGGCATCAACTAGGACTTCTTCAGCAGAAGAAAATGTCAAAGACCAATTATGAAGGAACAAGAAAATATCCTTCAGTTAAAATACATCACTGGAAACCAAGGCCAAAATCATCTGAACTCTGTGTAGCTATATACAAATGTGAAAACTGCCAGTGGGGGGAAAAACAGGAAAAATATTCATTTGAAATGTGGTTTTGGAGGAGTGTTTTACAAACACCACAGACCAAAAGAAAGCAAATAATTAGGTCTGATCTCTCTAGATGCAAAAATTACTATATTGAGGCTATCAAGACTTTCAGCATATCATGAGGCAACAAAACTCACAGGAGAAAAAAGTAATTCTGGAGAAAGTGGAAACCAGACAGCAGTAGGAAAGAGGAAAGGCACCTGGTCGGAGAGCTCTGAGATGGATACCAGGGTGCAGACCCAGAAATCAGGACATTGATTTTCCACTGAGCTTCCTGGAAGAGGAACCAACCTCTTGGACAAGCCACACAGTCCTAGAGCACCCCCAGGAGGAGGAACCGGCAAACCATTTCTGAGAAAATCTGGAAAGGGTCACTAAAATTTGGAATCAACTTGAGGGGCATGCAATTATTATTATTATATATGAGGTGGAGTGATTTGTTCGGTAAAAGAATCTCCAGGCTTGAGTTTGCAAGAGCTGAGCAAAGTTGTGAATGAGAAGATGTGTCAGAGGTCACTAATGTGTAGGGTGTCCATAAATCTGCAACTTGATAGCCCATAGCAACAGCTAAAATTTGCGAATGTTTGACTGCATGTATATGCCGTACCACATCAAGGATAACAAAAAGCAAATAACTGAAAGCAAGCATACAGTATATCCCATAGAGATTGTGCAAGATAGTACGCACCCCGGAAATGATCTCTTTCAGCTTCTGCCTTCTAAAAGAAGGTATAGGGTCATAAAGACCAGGACCAGCCGCTTGAGAAATAGTTTCTACCCAAAAGCAGTTCTGGCTTTGAATGCAGCGCAAATGCAGTCTATGATGGAGCTTCTGTATATAGTTTTTAGAGTTTTTAGAGTTTTAGAGCTTTTTAGGGGTCAAATTTGTATATGTGGGGTGGGAGTATGTTGATAATGTTGTATAGTTGTATTTTGTTTAAGTTTTGTGGGTTGATAAGTGTCCCCCCCCCCAATCTCGTTGTTCTGTGCAGGACAATGACAATAAAGATTTATCTATCTACCTACCTATCTATCTATCTATCTGTTATGTATGTATGTATGCATGTTCATTATACTGTAAAGGCAAGAATGTAACCACTCCAGATACAAACGATATCAGCTGTAAAGGAACGCGAGCAGACAGCCCATAGAGGGCAGCTGCGAGCGTTCACTCTCACATGGTTCACATTGCTCAATCACGGACAGCCGCGGGAAAACCTTCCCCGCATTCAGCAGCAGGAAAGGAGGCGTGCCTGGGCGAAGCCACGCCGGTAGCAGCCAATGAGCTACCGTGCTACAAGATTCAAATGTAGAGAGCTACTGTATATATTGAGATGTATCACCGCCATTACCTCATGCTTCACTGGAACCTCATGCAATAAACCTGTGTTAAACCTACGCTTCGGTTGTCCGGTCGTCTTTGGTCCCATACACTAAATTGGCGACGAAGGTGGGATATGGCTGCCCACGGGACCAAGACATGCGCCGGCTACGAGATCAGGAAGCCGGGAGACTTGGAGCTGTTTGAGATAGACTTCAACGCAGCGCTGGTGGAGCTCGAAGTCTCAGATGAGGCCAAAAAGAGGGCCATTTTCGTCCGCATGCTCGGACACGAGACCAAGAGGACCTTGGTGGACCTGATCGCGCCGAGGAAGGTGAGCGACCTCAAAGCCACAGAGCTCCTGGCGGCGCTGCGCGCCCATCTCCGGCCAGCAATAGCGATGTTCCCCGCTCGGAGCGCGTTCTGGAGGCGATTCCAGGCACCCGGGGAATCGGTCGATGAGTTCGCCGCGGCCCTGCGGTTGGCCGCCGGCCCATGCAAGTGGGAACTCCCCGACGTCACCCTCCGGGACTGCCTGCTCTGCGGTCTGAGGGACACAGAGACTCAGCGCGCGCTGATGAAAAGGGAGCCGCCTCCCACGTGGCAACAAGTCCTCGACACGGCACAGGCCGCGGAGGCCACGACTGCCGGGGTGCACGAGCTTCAGGACTGGCGCCCGAAGCCCGCCAAGGCAGAGAGCTCGGTGCGCGCGGCCCGGCGGGTTTCGAACTCGTCTGCGGAGAGCAGCGACGACGAGGACGTCCGGAGGGTCCAGAGAGAGGGCCGGCGCTGCGACGGCTGCGGCGCCGCCCACGCCCGCGCCAAATGCCCATTCCGCAAGGCCGAGTGCCACAACTGCGGCCGGCGCGGGCACATCGCCAAGGTCTGCTGGAAACGGCGCGAGGCCACCAGGAGTTCTCCAGACCGCTCGGCGAGGCAGGACCACACCACGAGGCAGGACCGCACCACGAGGCCAAAGGACGGCACCCGGACCACGAGGACGCGGGACGGAGTAGGGCGCATCTCCGACGACAGCGAGGACGACGCGCCGGTTTGCAGCGTTTCCACGGAGCACCCCCGTTACTTCGTTGAGGTAGTAATACAAGGGGCCCCTGTTAGAATGGAGGTGGACTCGGGTTCTTCATACTCTATTATTTCCCAGGGGGAGTTCATGAAAATCGCCCCCCGCGTGCGGCCCAAGCTCAAAGCGTTGAGGGCCACACTGAAGGACGTGCAAGGGAACCGCATCCCAGTGTTGGGGGTTGGGAAGTTCCAGGTCCAGTTCAAAAAGTACACCGCAACGCTTCCCCTAGTCGTCCTCAAGGGAGGTAAATGCAGCCTCCTCGGGACTCAATGGTTCCAGCCCCTGGGTTTGTTCATTGGGGGGGTGCACGCCGTGGGAGCACACGCCGCCGGGACTGATCCAATACAGAGCGTGTGCGACGCGCACCCCGAGGTTTTTAAAAAGGGGCTCGGAAAATTCAAGGGCCCCCCAGTGACTTTCGACCTGGACCCTGGAGTGCGTCCAATCAGACTTAAACCGCGCAGAGTGCCTTTCGCACTAAAGGACAAAATAGAGGCGGAGTTGGACAAATTGGTGGGCCAGGGGATTCTTGTTCCTGTTGATTCTGCGGAGTGGGAAACTCCAATTGTAACAGCGCTCAAGGCCAACGGGGAGGTCCGCATATGCGCTGATTACAAGTGCACCATCAATAAGGCGATCCGCCCTAATGCGTATCCGGTGCCGGTAGTCAGCCACTTGTTGGCCAGGTTACACGGGGGGAGGTGTTTCGCTAAACTCGACCTGGCCCAAGCCTACCAGCAACTCCCGGTGACCCCCGCCGCAGCTGCTGCGCAGACCATAGTCACCCACAAAGGGGCGTTCCAGGTATCGCGCCTCCAATTCGGCGTGAATTCGGCGCCCGGGATTTTCCAGTCACTTGTGGAACGCCTCCTGAAGGGGTTAGAGGGGGTGTTACCCTACTTTGATGACGTATTGATTACAGGGGGGAGCCGGGCCGAATTAGCAACAAGGTTGGGAAAGGTCCTGACAATATTCGAAAAGGCGGGGTTGCGGTTGCGGAAAGACAAATGCGTCTTCTTCGCTACAGAGGTTGAGTTCCTAGGGTTCCGTGTCACTCCCGAAGGAATAAGGCCAGCCCAATCCAAGGTAGCCGCCATCAAGAAGGCCCCTCGCCCCACCTCCAAGCCCGAGTTGCAGTCGTTCCTCGGACTGCTCAACTTCTACCACTCCTTCCTCCCGCGGAAGGCAGCCGTGGCAGAACCGCTTCACAAATTGTTAAAAAAGGACGAGGCATGGAAGTGGGGCGACGACCAGGAGAAGCCTTTCAATGACCTGAAGCGACTCCTGGCATCAGATGCTGTACTGACCCACTTCAATCCCAAACGCCCAGTGGTCCTGATATGCGATGCATCCCCGGTGGGGGTGGGGGCGGTGTTATGCCACGTGCTGGAGAACGGTAGGGAGGCCCCGATAGCTTTCTACTCTAGGTCCCTGTCCCAAGCGGAGAGAAACTATGCTCAGACAGACAGGGAAGCACTAGCAATAATTGCGGGGACCAAGAAATTTCATGATTTTGTGTACGGCCGCCCCTTCACCATAGTGACTGACCATAAGCCTTTGCTAGGCATTTTCACCGCAGATAAGCCCACACCCCAGATCCTGTCCCCGAGAATGCTCAGGTGGGCCATCTTTCTCAACGCGTATCAGCACGCGTTGGTATACCGGCCCGGGAAGGAGATCAGCCATGCCGACGCCCTGTCGAGGTCCCCCATTCCCCGGGATTGCTGCCACGTGGGCGGAATAGAGAGGGACCACCAGGTCTTAATGATAGAGGTCCTAGACTCCCCTCCAGTAGTACCGGCCGACATCGCCAAAGCGACAGGCAAGGACAAAACGCTGGCCACAGTTTGCTCCTGGTTACAGAAAGGGTGGCCCGTGTCTTCCCCAGCAGCGGAATTCGACACATTTTTCAAAAAGAGACTAGAGTTGTCCCTAGAGAGGGGTTGCCTTTTGTGGGGACAGCGGGTAGTGATCCCCACGTCTCTCCGGCCGAGGGTGCTTAAACTGCTGCACGTCAGCCACCCGGGGATCGTCCGCTCTAAGGCACTAGCCCGCAGTTACTTTTGGTGGCCCCAGCTAGACGCCGACATCGAACACATGGTCGGCACTTGCGAGGCATGCCAAAGCTCAAGGCCAGAAGAGGCTCGCTCGCCACCTAGGGAGTGGGACGCTGCAAGGGGGCCCTGGTCCCGAGTACACGTAGACTTTGCTGGCCCGTTCAGGGGAACGCTTTTCCTCCTCGTGGTGGACGCGTTCTCCAAGTGGTTGGAGGTCATTCCAGTCTCGAGCACCTCCTCGGCCACAACAATTAAACAGTTAAGGAGGGTCTTTTCCACGTTCGGTTTACCCGACACCCTCGTCAGCGATAACGCTAGCTGTTTCACGTCTGCCGAGTTCGGGGCATTCATGGAGCGCAACGCCATTCGGCACGTCACCTCCGCCCCTTTTCACCCGGCCACCAACGGCCAAGTAGAGCGCCTCGTGCGCACCACGAAAGACGCGCTACTGCGCATGGGTCCCGGAGACCTCGACCTGAAATTGTGCCAATTCCTGCTTAGATACAGGGTCACCCCATTAGCGTCAGGGTACTCCCCCGCGGAGCTGTTGATGCGCAGGAAGCTGGCCACGGGAATCTCTAAGCTAGACCCCACGAGAGTAGAGGACAAGGGGCGGAACATAGGGGTGGAACCCACAAAGAGTTTCAGCATAGGCGCCCCGGTGCACTGCAGGAACTACGCCAGCGCGGGGCCAGCCTGGGTGCCGGGCACCGTAGTAGAACAAACCGGCCCCGTCTCATACCGCGTAGAGACCAGTACAGGTTTCCTGTGGAGGCGACACGTGGACCAACTCAGGTGTAGGGTCCCCGGAGAGCAGGACGGAGACGAGAATAGCATCGAATCAGCGTTAGGGTACTCCCCCACCCGTTTAGCCCAAGGGGGAGGAAAAGGGGAGCATGGGTCCCCACCAAGGGGGGAGGAAAGGCAATCGATCCACAGAGATCTTTTGCGGGAGTCCCCGACAGAGAGGAGGAGCCCCGATCACACTCATACCCCGCGGAAGTTTCCCCGAAATACAGATGCCCATAGAAGTTTAGACGTTGATTTACAGTACCAGGGGGAGTTAGCGGAGTGGTTCCCCACCCGTCCTAGCGAAAAGAGGGGTTTCAGTTCAGCCCCTGGTACTTCCAGTCCCAGTAGCCCCTGTGAGTTAGAATGCAATATAGCGCCCATTTCCCGGAGACCGACACCTCCAAGACGGGAGGCATCAGCGAGTCCGCCCACCACAGTCTCAGGGTCCCCCGAGCAGGGATCAGAAGGTAGCCGATCCACAAGGGCGACCTCATCAGTTCCACGGTTCACAATAGGAGGGTCCCCGGGGTCCGAGAGCAACAGGCAGGGGTTCACCTCCCAACTGTTCATTCCATTCCCATCCCCGAGCGCAAGGCAGGCACGGACGCCCCACAGAGCCACTAACGAATCCCCGTTTCCCGTTGCAGGACAAGCACCCGCGGAGTCAGGGATCACAGGCTCTCCAGTACTAGGGCAGACGCAAGCACGCCCCAAGCGAACGTGCGGCAAGCCACAATGGTTGCGGGACTTTGTCCCATCCTAGGGGGGAGGGATGTTATGTATGTATGCATGTTCATTATACTGTAAAGGCAAGAATGTAACCACTCCAGATACAAACGATATCAGCTGTAAAGGAACGCGAGCAGACAGCCCATAGAGGGCAGCTGCGAGCGTTCACTCTCACATGGTTCACATTGCTCAATCACGGACAGCCGCGGGAAAACCTTCCCCGCATTCAGC
This sequence comes from Bradypodion pumilum, assembly GCA_035047305.1. NCBI lineage: Eukaryota > Metazoa > Chordata > Lepidosauria > Squamata > Chamaeleonidae > Bradypodion > Bradypodion pumilum. The sequence continues at coordinate 303,207,203 of JAWDJD010000002.1, read as the reverse complement.
AGCAGGAAAGGAGGCGTGCCTGGGCGAGGCCACGCCGGTAGCAGCCAATGAGCTACCGTGCTACAAGATTCAAATGTAGAGAGCTACTGTATATATTGAGATGTATCACCGCCATTACCTCATGCTTCACTGGAACCTCATGCAATAAACCTGTGTTAAACCTACGCTTCGGTTGTCCGGTCGTCTTTGGTCCCATACACTAAATTGGCGACGAAGGTGGGATATGGCTGCCCACGGGACCAAGACATGCGCCGGCTACGAGATCAGGAAGCCGGGAGACTTGGAGCTGTTTGAGATAGACTTCAACGCAGCGCTGGTGGAGCTCGAAGTCTCAGATGAGGCCAAAAAGAGGGCCATTTTCGTCCGCATGCTCGGACACGAGACCAAGAGGACCTTGGTGGACCTGATCGCGCCGAGGAAGGTGAGCGACCTCAAAGCCACAGAGCTCCTGGCGGCGCTGCGCGCCCATCTCCGGCCAGCAATAGCGATGTTCCCCGCTCGGAGCGCGTTCTGGAGGCGATTCTAGGCACCCGGGGAATCGGTCGATGAGTTCGCCGCGGCCCTGCGGTTGGCCGCCGGCCCATGCAAGTGGGAACTCCCCGACGTCACCCTCCGGGACTGCCTGCTCTGCGGTCTGAGGGACACAGAGACTCAGCGCGCGCTGATGAAAAGGGAGCCGCCTCCCACGTGGCAACAAGTCCTCGACACGGCACAGGCCGCGGAGGCCACGACTGCCGGGGTGCACGAGCTTCAGGACTGGCGCCCGAAGCCCGCCAAGGCAGAGAGCTCGGTGCGCGCGGCCCGGCGGGTTTCGAACTCGTCTGCGGAGAGCAGCGACGACGAGGACGTCCGGAGGGTCCAGAGAGAGGGCCGGCGCTGCGACGGCTGCGGCGCCGCCCACGCCCGCGCCAAATGCCCATTCCGCAAGGCCGAGTGCCACAACTGCGGCCGGCGCGGGCACATCGCCAAGGTCTGCTGGAAACGGCGCGAGGCCACCAGGAGTTCTCCAGACCGCTCGGCGAGGCAGGACCACACCACGAGGCAGGACCGCACCACGAGGCCAAAGGACGGCACCCGGACCACGAGGACGCGGGACGGAGTAGGGCGCATCTCCGACGACAGCGAGGACGACGCGCCGGTTTGCAGCGTTTCCACGGAGCACCCCCGTTACTTCGTTGAGGTAGTAATACAAGGGGCCCCTGTTAGAATGGAGGTGGACTCGGGTTCTTCATACTCTATTATTTCCCAGGGGGAGTTCATGAAAATCGCCCCCCGCGTGCGGCCCAAGCTCAAAGCGTTGAGGGCCACACTGAAGGACGTGCAAGGGAACCGCATCCCAGTGTTGGGGGTTGGGAAGTTCCAGGTCCAGTTCAAAAAGTACACCGCAACGCTTCCCCTAGTCGTCCTCAAGGGAGGTAAATGCAGCCTCCTCGGGACTCAATGGTTCCAGCCCCTGGGTTTGTTCATTGGGGGGGTGCACGCCGTGGGAGCACACGCCGCCGGGACTGATCCAATACAGAGCGTGTGCGACGCGCACCCCGAGGTTTTTAAAAAGGGGCTCGGAAAATTCAAGGGCCCCCCAGTGACTTTCGACCTGGACCCTGGAGTGCGTCCAATCAGACTTAAACCGCGCAGAGTGCCTTTCGCACTAAAGGACAAAATAGAGGCGGAGTTGGACAAATTGGTGGGCCAGGGGATTCTTGTTCCTGTTGATTCTGCGGAGTGGGAAACTCCAATTGTAACAGCGCTCAAGGCCAACGGGGAGGTCCGCATATGCGCTGATTACAAGTGCACCATCAATAAGGCGATCCGCCCTAATGCGTATCCGGTGCCGGTAGTCAGCCACTTGTTGGCCAGGTTACACGGGGGGAGGTGTTTCGCTAAACTCGACCTGGCCCAAGCCTACCAGCAACTCCCGGTGACCCCCGCCGCAGCTGCTGCGCAGACCATAGTCACCCACAAAGGGGCGTTCCAGGTATCGCGCCTCCAATTCGGCGTGAATTCGGCGCCCGGGATTTTCCAGTCACTTGTGGAACGCCTCCTGAAGGGGTTAGAGGGGGTGTTACCCTACTTTGATGACGTATTGATTACAGGGGGGAGCCGGGCCGAATTAGCAACAAGGTTGGGAAAGGTCCTGACAATATTCGAAAAGGCGGGGTTGCGGTTGCAGAAAGACAAATGCGTCTTCTTCGCTACAGAGGTTGAGTTCCTAGGGTTCCGTGTCACTCCCGAAGGAATAAGGCCAGCCCAATCCAAGGTAGCCGCCATCAAGAAGGCCCCTCGCCCCACCTCCAAGCCCGAGTTGCAGTCGTTCCTCGGACTGCTCAACTTCTACCACTCCTTCCTCCCGCGGAAGGCAGCCGTGGCAGAACCGCTTCACAAATTGTTAAAAAAGGACGAGGCATGGAAGTGGGGCGACGACCAGGAGAAGGCTTTCAATGACCTGAAGCGACTCCTGGCATCAGATGCTGTACTGACCCACTTCAATCCCAAACGCCCAGTGGTCCTGATATGCGATGCATCCCCGGTGGGGGTGGGGGCGGTGTTATGCCACGTGCTGGAGAACGGTAGGGAGGCCCCGATAGCTTTCTACTCTAGGTCCCTGTCCCAAGCGGAGAGAAACTATGCTCAGACAGACAGGGAAGCACTAGCAATAATTGCGGGGACCAAGAAATTTCATGATTTTGTGTACGGCCGCCCCTTCACCATAGTGACTGACCATAAGCCTTTGCTAGGCATTTTCACCGCAGATAAGCCCACACCCCAGATCCTGTCCCCGAGAATGCTCAGGTGGGCCATCTTTCTCAACGCGTATCAGCACGCGTTGGTATACCGGCCCGGGAAGGAGATCAGCCATGCCGACGCCCTGTCGAGGTCCCCCATTCCCCGGGATTGCTGCCACGTGGGCGGAATAGAGAGGGACCACCAGGTCTTAATGATAGAGGTCCTAGACTCCCCTCCAGTAGTACCGGCCGACATCGCCAAAGCGACAGGCAAGGACAAAACGCTGGCCACAGTTTGCTCCTGGTTACAGAAAGGGTGGCCCGTGTCTTCCCCAGCAGCGGAATTCGACACATTTTTCAAAAAGAGACTAGAGTTGTCCCTAGAGAGGGGTTGCCTTTTGTGGGGACAGCGGGTAGTGATCCCCACGTCTCTCCGGCCGAGGGTGCTTAAACTGCTGCACGTCAGCCACCCGGGGATCGTCCGCTCTAAGGCACTAGCCCGCAGTTACTTTTGGTGGCCCCAGCTAGACGCCGACATCGAACACATGGTCGGCACTTGCGAGGCATGCCAAAGCTCAAGGCCAGAAGAGGCTCGCTCGCCACCTAGGGAGTGGGACGCTGCAAGGGGGCCCTGGTCCCGAGTACACGTAGACTTTGCTGGCCCGTTCAGGGGAACACTTTTCCTCCTCGTGGTGGACGCGTTCTCCAAGTGGTTGGAGGTCATTCCAGTCTCGAGCACCTCCTCGGCCACAACAATTAAACAGTTAAGGAGGGTCTTTTCCACGTTCGGTTTACCCGACACCCTCGTCAGCGATAACGCTAGCTGTTTCACGTCCGCCGAGTTCGGGGCATTCATGGAGCGCAACGCCATTCGGCACGTCACCTCCGCCCCTTTTCACCCGGCCACCAACGGCCAAGTAGAGCGCCTCGTGCGCACCACGAAAGACGCGCTACTGCGCATGGGTCCCGGAGACCTCGACCTGAAATTGTGCCAATTCCTGCTTAGATACAGGGTCACCCCATTAGCGTCAGGGTACTCCCCCGCGGAGCTGTTGATGCGCAGGAAGCTGGCCACGGGAATCTCTAAGCTAGACCCCACGAGAGTAGAGGACAAGGGGCGGAACATAGGGGTGGAACCCACAAAGAGTTTCAGCATAGGCGCCCCGGTGCACTGCAGGAACTACGCCAGCGCGGGGCCAGCCTGGGTGCCGGGCACCGTAGTAGAACAAACCGGCCCCGTCTCATACCGCGTAGAGACCAGTACAGGTTTCCTGTGGAGGCGACACGTGGACCAACTCAGGCGTAGGGTCCCCGGAGAGCAGGACGGAGACGAGAATAGCATCGAATCAGCGTTAGGGTACTCCCCCACCCGTTTAGCCCAAGGGGGAGGAAAAGGGGAGCATGGGTCCCCACCAAGGGGGGAGGAAAGGCAATCGATCCACAGAGATCTTTTGCGGGAGTCCCCGACAGAGAGGAGGAGCCCCGATCACACTCATACCCCGCGGAAGTTTCCCCGAAATACAGATGCCCATAGAAGTTTAGACGTTGATTTACAGTACCAGGGGGAGTTAGCGGAGTGGTTCCCCACCCGTCCTAGCGAAAAGAGGGGTTTCAGTTCAGCCCCTGGTACTTCCAGTCCCAGTAGCCCCTGTGAGTTAGAATGCAATATAGCGCCCATTTCCCGGAGACCGACACCTCCAAGACGGGAGGCATCAGCGAGTCCGCCCACCACAGTCTCAGGGTCCCCCGAGCAGGGATCAGAAGGTAGCCGATCCACAAGGGCGACCTCATCAGTTCCACGGTTCACAATAGGAGGGTCCCCGGGGTCCGAGAGCAACAGGCAGGGGTTCACCTCCCAACTGTTCATTCCATTCCCATCCCCGAGCGCAAGGCAGGCACGGACGCCCCACAGAGCCACTAACGAATCCCCGTTTCCCGTTGCAGGACAAGCACCCGCGGAGTCAGGGATCACAGGCTCTCCAGTACTAGGGCAGACGCAAGCACGCCCCAAGCGAACGTGCGGCAAGCCACAATGGTTGCGGGACTTTGTCCCATCCTAGGGGGGAGGGATGTTATGTATGTATGCATGTTCATTATACTGTAAAGGCAAGAATGTAACCACTCCAGATACAAACGATATCAGCTGTAAAGGAACGCGAGCAGACAGCCCATAGAGGGCAGCTGCGAGCGTTCACTCTCACATGGTTCACATTGCTCAATCACGGACAGCCGCGGGAAAACCTTCCCCGCATTCAGCAGCAGGAAAGGAGGCGTGCCTGGGCGAGGCCACGCCGGTAGCAGCCAATGAGCTACCGTGCTACAAGATTCAAATGTAGAGAGCTACTGTATATATTGAGATGTATCACCGCCATTACCTCATGCTTCACTGGAACCTCATGCAATAAACCTGTGTTAAACCTACGCTTCGGTTGTCCGGTCGTCTTTGGTCCCATACACTAAACTATCTAACTAGACACAAACTCTCTGGGGTTACCACCAAGTCATATTTTGGGAATAGTGTCCACACCAAGCAGAAACATATTTTGATAATGTGTTTTTCTGTAAGAAATAACCTTATAAGGCATCGAAAGGGATGTGGTTTTGTAGAAACATAAAAGAGTGCTATTCTATCCCTGTAACATTCTGGAAACGGAGGTTTCTGTATAATAGTAATAGTAAAGTAATAACCGCAATAATAATGGCACTTCGTGGTGTATTTTTTCAGCTCTATTAAAAATAATGATATCGATGGGAGTGTGAATAGGAGGGGTGCAAGAGGAGGGCAGGTTTGCCTTGTCATATATGAGGACTATAATGATCGGGCCCAGTAGAGCTGGCAATCCCGACCCTTCCTGGAGCCAGGTGAGGAGGAGGGCGCATGCTCCGCCTGCCCAAGGTTCAAGTTCAACACACACACACACACACACACACACACACACACACACACACACACACACACACACACACACACACACACACACACACACACACACACACACACACACACACACACACACACACACACACACACACACACACACGGCCATCGGTAACCAACGCATCTTCGTTACCAGCCCAGCCTCCCCTCCTGTCAAACTCATAGGAAGTGGGGGCGGGGGAGGGAGGGGAAGAAACCCACCCCTCAAAAGCCTCCTGCCCCCCCCCGCACCTTTGGGAGGTTGCCATAGCAACCAGTGACGGCCGCCACTCTCGCGCGCGTGACGACCTCTCCGAGCGCGCGCGCGCGCGCGCCGCTGCTTCTGTCGTTTCTCAAGGCCCCTGGTCCGACCCAGCCTGTACCAGCGAGTGGACAGAGGAGCACTACGCATGCGCAAAGGGAGCACCTGTCCACGGATAAGCTAAGATAGGCTCCGCCCACTTCCCCACCTTCTGGCACCTGTTCGCCTTGCCGCTTCCCTTATCATCCCTTGGCTCTTTTCCTCCTCTGACGGTCCGACCGACCACAAAGGGCTCCCCCCCCCCTGCTGCCATGGGAGGAGCATACTGTTGCTAGGATACGGAGAAAGGTCTTTCCTTAGGGACTGCAGTGGCTCAAGTCGCTAAGACGTTGACTGGGAGGCGGAAGGTCAGCGGTTCGATTCCTGAGTACTGCAGGACAGAATGAGCTCCCGTCTTTGTTGTCCCAGCTCCTGCCAACCTAGCAGTTCGAAAGCAAGAAATTGCAAGTAGATAAATAGGGGCCACTTTGGTGGGAAGGTAACAGCGTTCCGTGCGCTCTGGTGTGCGCTCTGCCACATGACCACAGAAACTTCTGCTCTTCGGCTTTGAAACAGAGATGAGCACTGAACCCTAGAGTCGGATACAACTGGCTTTCAAGCAGGGGAAACCTTTACCTAATGAATCCTTAGGGAAGTGCAAGGAGCTGCCATGAGGGTCTCTGTAGGTTTGGACTTGGACTGTAGTGGCTTAGTGGTTAAGACGCTGAACTTGACTCTGAAAGTCGGCAGTTGAGGCCCGAGTGCTGCATGATGGAGTTTGCTCCCATCATCTGTCCCAGCTCCTGTCCACCTAGCAGTTCAAAAGCAAGAAATTGCAAGTAGATACATAGGAATCCCTTCGATGGGAAGGTAAACAGCGCTCTGTGCACTCCGGCTTCTAGTCATGCCTGCCACATGATCATGGAAACATCTGCAGACACAGACAGCGCTGGCTCTTTGGCTGTAAATGGAGACGAGCACCGAACCCTAGAGTCAGATACGAGTGGTTTTCAAGCAAGGGAGGCCTAGGTGCAAAATACTTGCCTGACTATCCATTTCTATGAGTATTTCTTCTTGTTATATGCTGTCACCTTGAGTGACCTTATCAATGAGCAATCTCCAAAATATGCTGCCCTCAACAGCCCAATTCAGCTCGTACAAATGTGACCCTGTGATTTCCTTCACTAAGTCAATCCATATCATGTTAGGTCGTCCTCTCTTCCTAACTCCTAACTCCTTTCCCAGCATTATTGTGTTTTCCAGAGGGCCCTGGCCTTCTCAAGAAGTGCCGAAGTAGAACAACCTCGACTTCATCATTTTTGCCTCCAGAGACAGTTCAGGTTTGATCTGCTCTAAGCCTCATTTGTTTCCTTTTCTGGCAGACAAGTATACCCTCAAAGCTCTCCTCCAGTTCCATATTTAAAATGAATCATTTCCCCCCTGAAAGTCATCTTCACTGTCCAGCTTTAACACCCATACATGGGTGGGAATACAAGAATGTGGACGTCTTGGTCTCAAATGACACATCCTTATGCTTGACTATCTTTTCTAATTCCTTCATTGCTGCTGTTCCCAGTTAATGAGGATACCTATGTTGTCACTTATGAATGCCCACCATTGGTAACGGTATCTTTTTATCCCTACCAACAACAATGGGCACCACCCACCATTGTTCAGAAGTAGCCCCCACTCAATTCAATGGCTCTTAATTTGCCACTGAATTTCAGCCGCCTGTCCTTTGGCTCAGCAAATAAGTAAATGTCTCGCTCTCTTCCTCCCAAAGGAATGTAAATCAGCACAGAAAGGCTGAGAACACTCAGTTTTCCTTCTAATTTCATCTGCTATAATGCAGATAGCTTCCTTCATTTTCATCCTTCAATCCAGTATTTTGCTTTATTAAATATAGCTCACAGACCTCAGCACACAAAGAACACAGGGATTTATTATTGTTCACACATGCTGCCATGAAAACAGGTGACAAACAAGAAAGATAAATAGTGGCGATAAATAAATTTCCTGGGCATGCAAAGGAGATCTTGTTGCCTTTCTCTTCTGCACAGAAGACTTTTCTAGGAAAAATTTACAAGATATCCCTGAATCTGGAGCCGCTGGCATTGAAATGTACTACTAGGTGATTTTGATGTGCTCTCTCTAGTTATGTTTCCATCACCCATCAACAATCATTGTCATATATTCCATAAAACATTTTTGAAGCCATTTAATGACATTAAAGAATTCCAGTTTCTGGTATCTAACATGTATTATATTTTTTAAAAATAATTTATACTCATTTACAAAAATGTACATGCTTATTTAGTTCAGATACACCCAGTACATAAAATAGTCAGTCATATAACCTTCTGGTTGTAAACATCTTGCTGTAGCACCATGCTTGAATGCTCAATTAAAAGAACACTTGAAAGAGAGAGATTGAGATCTTTCCCTTGTTTTAAAGGCACTATTTTAAACATGAAATGGACTTGATCCATGAAAGCTAACATTAAAATACAGCAGTTAGCCTTTAAGTCGCCACAACATTTTTGTCTTTTTGTCTTGTTTCGTTTACTCTCCGATATGCTTGCACAGACTAACATGGCTACCACTTCAAAAATATCTTAAACAAATACTCAGGGAATAGCATTGCCATTCTGTCTGCAGCTCCATCAGGACTGTTTGACTTACACTTTATAATTTTTCCCTTCTCTGCAACATATCTCCTCCTCTTTCTACATTCTAGAATACTTCTTGGTATTTCATGTCTTTAGACTGAGCCTTATGAACCCTGCCTGTCAGTTGCTTACATTTAAATGTAAGGCAACTGGATCAGAAAAACATGGGGCAGTGAGGTATGGATGGTTACATCAGTGGAACTTGAGATATGGATGCTTTCATCAGTGGAACTAGTGGGGAAATCTTTTTATATAGTATAGTACGCAGGCGCCACAAAAAACTGGCTCCAGAGAACCGGGAAACTCTAGATTTGTGGTTCCCAACCATGCCCCACAGTGGGGCATTTTGATTTTAAGGGGGAAATTGGAAGCTTGTTTAGATGAAGTTAATGGCCTTTTAGGCTTCCTCCATGTGAATAAGTCACTTTTTGAATAATATGAATTACATGTCCGGGGGGCGGGGAGCAGTATTTTAGAGATGCTTAGGTGGGGCATGGCCAGAAAAAGGTTGGGAACCACTGTTCTAGATACAATTTCTAAACTGCGCCAAGGGCTAAGCGAGGTGGGGGGGAGAGGGAATGCAGGATTAGCAGTTCATTGAATTTAAGCCATAGTTATTTCTGCCGAGAAGCCTGAGAGAAAGATCTGTCATGTGTTACTGTTCTTGAATAATGTGGATAGAATGAAGCTATCCCTAGCCACTAGTCATGTATAATTCCTCTGTTATCAGAGGCAGTATACTTTTTGGATGTCACTGGTTCAGGGACATGGTGGAGAGGTTGCTATTGTACATGTTCTGCATTCCCTACACCTGCTTAGCCCTTGGTACAGTTCAGAAACTGGATCTAAAGAGTTTCCTTAATACAGTTTTGTCTAATCCAGCATGGTTCTTGTGATTAGGGTATATTTTTTCTGAAATATTTGTAGAGGTGGCTATAGCAGCAAATAGCCAAGTAGACCACTAGAGTGCAAAAATGTGCTTTTTATTTCTCCCCCTCCACTATTATAAAAAGGTTTTAACTTCTGAGTCTGATTTTAGTGTCTTGTTTATAGTGGATTTTGTTTTAATTTGATTAAATGGAGTCCCACCTAGAGATCCAAAGGTGAAATTAAAAAAAACATCTTTCATCAATAAACACCGGAGAGGCAGGGAGGAATGTATGTCTGACTGCTGCAGTCAAGCTTACTAGCCTTCCTGTTCTTGCACAAAAGGGGGGGGGGAATCATGAACTCTGACCATGAAAGATTTTACTGTCTATAGTAATAGATGCCATTTGGTGATAAACCAAAGAATCTGAACCACTGATGCTTTTGCTCAGTTTTTTACCTAAATATGCAAGTATTTTTCTATTTCTTCACCAGGTTTATATATATGTCCTAAGTTACTTGTAGCACTTCTACAGAATAACCGTATCTTTAACTTGTTTGGGCAGCGTCTCATGCATCTGAACAGGGATCCTGACTGGTGTCCTTGAGGACTCGCTCTAACATAGTTTTATTCTGTATTAATTATTGCCAATTTCATTGTTGTGCAAATGATGAAATAAAATTTCTCCTTTCCATGTTTGAAAGAAAAGCTTTTCCTTCCAGAAAAGCATAGCAGAGAAGCCTCAGAATGTCATACCTTACTGGTTCCTCTACTATCTACTCCCAGCTTATTTATTATAGAGTCATATTGCTTCTCTGTATTAGGCTGATATTTTTAACCTCCTGTGGAAGATCTGTCCCATTGTTCTGGCAATGTTCTCTTGCTGCCTCCTTTCCACTTAGAGCCCCTTGCATTGGATTCCCAATCACCCATCACAGGCATATTTCCTAACGAAAGCCAACAAAATATGGGATTTGCTGTCACTGTCAGCCAGTTCACTGAATAATGCCTGAAAATGTGTTTATGGGTAGCAGTAAAGATTTCGGTAAGTATTTAGCCAGTCCTGTGTCTTCCTCCTCCTGCATGCTGGCCAGCTTGATTTTTGTCTTTTGCAAGCAATAGCTAGGTTCCAGGCATGGACAAATTTCAATGCTGCAAGATAAGAAAATACATTAACCAAATAAACAACCCAAAGTTGTTTAGAATCAGATGAGGTTGTTACCTTTTTTTATTAAAAGTTATTTTTTATTTGAAAACGCCTACATTATCCAGATATTTGAAGTTTGGCTACTATGACTTGAACTTCAGACAGTCAGCACATCTTTCATATGTGTTTTGAATACACACCAGTGATTTACATTAGACAAAAATCAGTAGTGATTGAGTCACATATTGGAGGTAAATAGTAGAAAGTAGCTTCAATCACTGCCAAATTTGTCTAATGCGTCAGATGTGGGACTATCTTGAGTGGTTAGCAATTATCTAGAGACATACACAAAACAAACAGCAATAATAAAAATATACACTGAACATGGCCATGGCTGTGAGATTCTGGGAGTTTTTGTCCAAATATTTTTCTGATCTCTGAGTAATGATGGCAGATTCATTCATCCAATTTTTTTATATCATTCAGTTAACTTAAAAAGTTATTTTGGGTGGTTAGCAATAATCCAGAGATATACACAGCACAAACAGCAATAATAAAAGATATACTGAACAACCCATAAAACAACCAAATTAATGGCAGGTGTAACCAGAAAAATTCTAACTGGACAGAATCATTTTGGGGAAATATGTTAAGAAAAGCCTCCTTGAACAGCTCTGCTTTTAATAGCTTCCAGAAAGCTTGAAGCGTTGGGGCTCAATTGAAAATGAATAGATAAGCTGTTATTTAAGGTCAGGATCACTACAAAAAATGCTTGTACTCTTGTGAAGGATTTTCAGGCTTCTCTTGCGGTGGGCACTCTCAGATCACCCACCAGAACGAAAAGTATTATCAGGGCACGATTTGTCAAAGAGGTGCTCCAGCAGGTATTGAGGTCCCAAACTATTTAAGGCTTTATATGTTAACACCAAAACCTTGAATTGGACATGGAAACCTACACACAGCTAAAGCATGCAGACTAGTTGGAGAAACATGCTCAAACCCTGACATTAGTCCCATAGCCACAATCTGCACCTGCTGCAGCTTCTGTACTGTCTTTATATGTAGCCTTACATAGATTGCATTACAGCAATCAATTCTCAAAATTACCAATGTGTGAACCAGTGTCAAGAGAAATTTCTTATCCAGAAAGGTGCAGAGCAAGATGTGTCATGTACATATTGGTAACACCACACTCCAAATCTCCATATGACTACACCAAGAGGCTTCATATAGATATTAAACAGCAAGGATGAGATGATTGACCCTTGTGGTATCCCAAATTGATGTACCCATGGAGCTGAGAAAAGCCTTCCCAAGCTGCACCCTCTGGACACAGCTGTCAAGACAGAAATGGAGCCAACCAAGAACTGAACCCCCAATGGCCAAGCATTAAAAACTGCTGAGAGATCTGGGAGGATCAGCAAAGACACACTGCTCCCATCAGCCTCCTGGAGCAGGGAATCTAGCAGGGCAGCTAATGCCATATGGGCACCATTGAAATGATAAGGATTGGTGTTGAATTAATTGAAGCTTACATTGGGGATATTTTTAGTGCTGAATGTGACCCAAAATGAAAGCCTTGACTTTAAGTTGTCACTGAAAAATGATAATGTTTTGATTTGTAACTCAGTAGATAGCATGCATAAGTAACAATTTAAAACTGGTCATCAGACTGACTTGAGTTGTGACAGTTTTTGAATTGGTAACCCTCTAACCATGCTCAGGAACTGAGTTTGGAGCAGGTATATTAGCTTGCCCATGATTGCACAGGCTGGCTCTTTTCCCTGGAGTCACAAAAAAAACTCCCAATGTCTGGCTCTGCAGAAATGATATGCAAGTTAATTTAAAAACCATACCTGCCAACATTCCTGTACACCCGTCTAGAGTCTTTGTCCAGACATACAGTGAAGGACCTGTGCTCAGTATTTCTGATTCTGATGTTCCTTGTTCGAATAGTGTTTGTAGCTAACTGAAAGAAAAATGCAGCAAAATCTTTAGCTTTATAATAATCAACATTTACTTTGCTAAGAGGGGATCCAAAGATCCCATGCAGTAAGTGGTATGACTGGAGTAGCCTTTTTTTTAAAAAAGTTTCTATGATTTATGACATACTAGCAGAGGTTGCCCGGTGTTGCCGGGCTGTTTAAAATGAGTTTTTTTAATGGACCATTAGAAAGGCTGAGCGAAGAAAAATAGATGCCTTTGAGATGTGGTGCTGGAAGAGAGTTTTGAGAGTCCCTTGGACAGCGAGAAGAACAAATAGGTCAATAGTAGAAGAGATTAGCCCTGAGTGCTCATTATAAGGTCAAATAATAAAGATGAAGATGAAGTATTTTGGACATCAAATGAGAAGAGAGGATTCACTTGAGAAGGCCTTAATGCTGGGGAAGGTGGTGGGCAAAAGAAAAAGGGGACGGCCAAGGATGAGATGGCTAGATGGCATTGTAGATACAATGGGTACGGAGTTGTGTGGACTGAGGAGGATGGCGTTGCTGGGCTGTTATAAACTGTGATCAGTTTTTGGGTGTGTTTTTTTTGGGGGGGGATTAAAAAAGAGAACAAAGGATGATATATATATTTCCTTTTTTATTTTACCAAATAATGTTTTATAATGTGTCTTTTTTCAAAAGTGTGTGTTGGTGGTTAAGGGTGGTTTTGGGTGTGCACAACCACCACCACCCATAGAATACCACTCCAATCACCAACACACATATTAAAAATTTATGGCAAGGCAGGAGTGGTGTTTGTGTGTGTGTGTATGTGTGTGAGAGAGAGAAAAGCTTTGTGTGTGTGTGTGTGAGAGAGAGAGAGAGAGAGAAAGAGAAGCTGTGTGTGAGAGAGAGAGAGAGAAAGAGAAGCTGTGTGTGTGAGAGAGAGAAAGAGAAGCTGTGTGTGTGAGAGAGAAAGAGAAGCTGTGTGTGTGTGAGAGAGAGAGAAAGAGAAGCTGTGTGAGAGAGAGAGAGAGAAAGAGAAGCTGTGTGTGAGAGAGAGAGAGAGAAAGAGAAGCTGTGAGAGAGAGAGAGAGAGAGAGAAGCTGTGTGTGAGAGGGAGAGAGAGAGAAAGAGAAGCTGGGGGCTGCCTTGCGGCCTGCGGTAAGGAACCCCAGCGATGGGGGTGTGTGGGCTTCCCTTACTGGGGGCTGCCTTGCGGCCCGCGGTAAGGAAGCCCAGCAGTGGGGGGGGTTGTGGGCTTCCCTTACCGGGGGCTGCCTTGCGGCCCGCGGTAAGGAAGCCCAGCGGGGGGGAGGTTGTGGGCTTCCCTTACCGGGGGCTGGCTTGCGGCCCACGGTTTGGAAGCCCAGCGGCGGGGGGGGGGCTTTACTTACTGGGGGCTGGCTTCCCTGGGACGTGCCGGCTTTCTCAGAGTTCTGCGCGCTCACGGCGCGCAGGACACTGGGGATTGTATTTTTTCATTTGTGCTTTCCCTTTGTGCTTCTTTTTTCCCCGTGCGGCTCGTTTTTGATTGGCCACCCCACGTTTCCCCACGTTCTTTGTGCTCCCGCCTCTCAGCCTGATTGGCTGTGGTGCAGCGCGGCGCAAAGAACGTTGGGAAATTAAGTTGTTTCCCTTTTTCGCGTTTGTGGGGCTGTTGCCCCACTGCCACTTTACTCAATCCTTCATTGACCTGCGGACCCAGTCCGCCCGTGTTCCCAAAGGGTGAGTGCAGGCAAGTAGGGCCAGCCGTAGGAACCTATAGCAAGTTCCAACAGTTAACCCTTGGTTTTATAGGTTAAGATATCTCAACTTGCTATCTAACAAACAAAAACAAACCTATGCTACAGTATAGTAGCTATTTCCCATCTCAGAATCATCCCCCCAAGTGGCTATGCACTTTTAAAACATACAAGTCACCTGAAATTCCCAAATAACTTGACTGGAATTAGTCCTTCTTAAGGCTTAATAAAGAATCAGTCAAGATGCATTAGTTGCCAAACATAAACCCAAATATTTTCCAATTTAGTCTTTCTTCATCACTTAATTGCAGCTCTGCTCTATTCAAGACAGTTTGCTACATGCCCTCTATGCTACAAGAGATTATCCCCTATAGTCTTTTTATACTGGGACTCTTGGAATATTGGTTTTGTCCAGTTGCATCAACAGAAGAGGCCAAATATATATTGTATGTCAAAATTCAGAAGCTTGCAAAATAATTAGACAGCTGCAAGATAGTAACTGTATCAATCTATCATTTCCGTGTTTGGTACTGGTGTAAGAAGTTTTTTTGATAAATTATGCAAAGAAACAATCACTGGCAATCAATTTCTTAGTTTAGTTAAAGATGCCAATTGCGATGGAAATGCTGTTTTAGTCATTATTTTACTCAAAAATCTTCATCTCAGTAGAGTTTACAGTTGGTAAAGGTAGAATAACTCTGGAAAGCAAAGTATGTGTTTATATGCATTTAGGCACATTCCTTGAAATGCATTTGAGAAACTATCCAAGCTTATATTTAATATTTTGGGGGGAAAGTGTGATCTTTCTTTTCTTTGAATCAGAGCACTGCACATTAAAATTATGGATATATATGATAACATTCAAATTAATTAAAATGTTATAATAATGAGACAATTTTTGACCAGAAGCAGGTACTTAAACAGTGTTATCTCAGTCGTTTACAATATTTTCCTTTGCACAATGTAAGAGGGCATAAATTATTGCTATTTGTCCCAGTATCCTTTGTGCACCAACAAAGGGCATAGATTGTGCATGCATAAATGCTGCTTTGGTTGTATTTCTCTCCATATACAGTAATACCTCATACAAAGACTGCTTCATACAACATCGGATTCATATAACATCGCCTAATTCCTTGAAAAAAGTTGCCTCATACAAAGTCGTGCGACTTTCTATGAGGCATTGGGGTTTTCCCAGGTTGCATTGTGCCTGGGCAGTATAAAAGGCATGTGTGCATTGCCCTTGTGGGTTTTGCATGAGGCAAAGAGTGTTTAGGAGTGGTTTTGAGCACGTTTTTGGTTTTTTTTGTCAGAATTTTTAGAAGCATTCCTGGGATTTTTGCAGCATTCGTCAGGTTCTTGGACAATCAGAGTTGTTTGACATGTTTTTGTAATGTTTTTAGCCTTTAGACAATGATTTCTTAAAGTTCTGTCAGTTTCCTGTCTGTTTCCTTGACTTTGCCCTGAAGTCTGTGCTGTTACAGTACAATGTATCTCTATGGAAATGACGTTGTACGAGGCATCGCGGCAAGGATTTGGCCGTTGTATGAGGCATCGCGGCTAGGATTTTGCATGCCTCATACAAAGTCCAAATCCGTATAAAGTCCAAACTTGTGGAACCAAGTTTGGATGTTGTATGAGGTATCACTGTACAGGAAATTTGACCTCTATCCAAGTAGCAACATTTTACTTGTTTATTCTTTGACCTTCCTACTTTGCTTCAAAGCTTATTAAGTGACTTTGACATGGTCCAGCCGGAACATTGGCCTGGCAGGAGACACTCTTCAGCATTCATCCATTTAGCAAGATATAGTGTTTTTGTTCCTATAGATTTAGTCTAGCCCCGCAGTTCCAGCAAAGGGGGGAGGGGCAATTTGATTTTAAGGGGGACAATTTGAGAATGAGTTATTAATAGTGAATGGCCTTTTAGGTTTCTTCCACGTGAACAGGAGTCCCCTTTTTAAATAATAAGAATTATATGTCACAGGATTTAAGAGATGCTTAGGTGGGGCATGGCCAAAAATGTTTGGGAACCACTGATCTAGCCCTTTCTGTTTTAATATTTAGAACTTGAGAGAGGTGCAGAATCCCCCAACACACACATACACACGCATGCGTGCACACACAGTTGTAGCCATCATCTAGTTGCTAGGCAGTCAGAGTCCCTGAAGTGAATGAGACTAGTGCTGTACTGTATTACCTTACTTTGTTATTTGCTACCACCTCTAGTTCCAGAGGGACAAACAATGAACTTTTTCAGAAGGAGTAGCTTTCAGTCAGCCAGTAATAATCCTGCATAATTTACTAATAGCTGTGTCCACTTGTATGACATGTGCCTATTTATACCATACAGTGCTAGCATATTCTGCTGTGGAGCAGCACAGGGACAGAGCTGTTCTTCCTATTGTTTGTGGACGTGCACTCCAGTGTGACCCAGCCAATTACCAAAGCATGCTATTTCTAGCAGAAACTTTGGTTCTTTGATTGAGGGCAATCTGAAACACAGCTGTGTCTAGCAAAGCAAAGCAATCACACCTCTATATCACCCTATAGCGTTTAATGCACTCTCTGGGCTGTTCAGAAGGTTATTAGCATTTTGCCCCCAGCACAATGAGTACTCATTTTACCAGCCTCAGAGGGAAGGAAGGCTAAGTCGACCTTGAGCCCAGGTCAGGATCAAACTCACAGCCTTTTGGTTGCAGTACAGCGGTTTAACCACTGTGAACTTTTCCCAGTTGGCATTTTTGAAATTAAACCTCCTATGGAATGGCATAAATTGCAGTCAGGTGGCTTAGTAGATCTGACATAGAATGGGCCTGTGCTGAGTTTTGGGAGTATCACCTCTGCTATTAATGCATTGTTGAACTATAGGCTTTACTAACAAAAAACAGATCATCTGAACTGTAGCTTCTTTGCCACCTGCTGCTGTTAAATTAAACTGTGTAGTGTAGATTCATATATAGGGCACATTGAATGGGGTTCTGCCCATTTGTAATGACCTCTTCAATTTTGTTATAATGTTCATCGTCCCAAATGTGGCTACGGCTGTTGATATCACCAATTAGAAAATTAGTGTTCTGGTTTTCCAATTAGATGGTTTCTTAAAACAAAATGGCATAAATTTAATTTAATTTAATTTAATTTCCAATTTGTATAGCCGCCCAACTCGCTTTATAAATTGTTCCTGGCAGACAATGGTCCATAGGGTCGCAAAGGGTCAGAATCGACTGTGCAACTGAACAACAACAAATTATTATACATGCAGTCAGTCCAACCATCAAGATTTCTATATTGTCCTCTTCAGTATAGACCAGTGAGAGAACCATAATTTCCAGTCTTACAAAAAAATGTATGTCCATATTTTTGTGGAGCTTCTCAGCAACTCGATACATTTCAGGAACTTTTGGTCAATGCCAATCAGTTCCTCTATGAATGTATTGGACACAAATGACGTTGCATGTCCATTCTTACAAAATAAAGCTAAGAGTTCCTCTTTAGATGAAGAAATGTCCTCTATAGCAATAGAAAGCATGGTTGTTTGTGGTCCTAAAAAGGACAGTTGGGTCATTTTATTGATCACCAAGTTGTATGGCGCAACGCTTCTTGGTTGGAAGGATTGCCAGCTGTATATTGTTGCCCAGGGGATACCTGAGTGTACTTGCAATGCTTTCCACTCATCAGGTAAGCTCCATCTATGTGATTCAGAATCTAATTATTTTCTATTTTAACCCATATATGAGTTGTGGAGTCAAGGAAGGAAAATAAATATAACCTCAATCTAACAATAGCAAGAGAGGAGTAAGGATTTTAAAAAACCATAATTACCCAGCAAATACTGAGTACTTATTAAGTGCACAAGGGACTGTAGTGGCTCAAGTGGCTAAGACGCTAACTGGGAGGTGGAAGGTCTGCAGTTCGATTCCTGAGTACTGCATGACAGAATGAACTCCCTGTCTTTGTCCCAGCTCCTGCCAACCTACCAGTTCGAAAGCAAGAAATTGCAATTATATAAATAGGGACCACTTCGGTGGGAAGGTAACAGCGTTCTGTGCGCTCCAGTGTCTAGTCATGCCTGCCACATGATCACGGAAACGTCTGCAGAAGCAGACAGCGCTGGCTCTTTGGCTTTGAAACAGAGATGAACACTGAACCCTAGAGTCGGATATGACTGGCTTTCGAGCAAAGGAAACCTTTACTATTAAGTGCACAAAGTTTAAAGCATACATATAGTAAATATCACATAGAAGAATCATGTAACAGAATTAAGAAACTTCAGGTCAGATAACCAAACTGGAAAATATACTGTATCTCATGGACACATTTCAAATGAATGGGTCTCCTTCAGCACGTTGATGGTCAAGGTAATATACCATGAGATTATGTGCCACTAAACTCCTACTTCTGAAGAATCAAAATGCCACTTACAGAATAAGATCGTCCTGAGAGGCTGGAAGTTTTTATAACTTCAGCAATATTCACGTGCAAGCACACCAGATCTGCAATGAAATGATGATGAGTCACAGAAGAAACAATTTTGTCTTCCTTCAAGCATTGCTCAGCTTCCTTGTCCTTTTCCATGTTAACACAGCCCATGTTCTCTGTCTATGAGCTTTTTACTACCTTGGGTTTCAGTACAGCAAGACTTGGGCAGTATAACCCAGTGCAGTGCTGTTATTTCACCAATTCATGCGACTAAGAAAAGTTCAGGCCTTTTGATTTTCTCTTTTGTCTTTGCTCCAAAGACATTTAAAACTAATGTACAGGATTGGACAAGAACATTATTAAATCATCACTTAAAAACTGATTAAACAGTAAAGTAATAATAATCAAGGAACATGAAAACCACTGAAGAATTTGCATTTAGATTACAAAAGTGAGTGCATGTATCATTTCAAGAATTAAAGCAGAGGGCAGATATTCTAGAGAGGCAGCAAACTATAGTAAAACCCCGACTTACAAATGCCTCAGGTTACATAAAATTTGACTTACATAATGATTTTGTGCTAAAACCATGTCTCGATTTACATGATTTCCTATGGGTTTTCTTTTTGTTTTCCTTTTTTTCCTTTTTTTTCCTTTTTTTATTAATTACTTTACAATACATACATCCAACAAAATAACATTACATACAATACATACAACATAGCACCCCCACCACCCAACCCTGTATAAAGTTTTTTTAAAAAAAACTACCCTTGTCACTCAATTATTATTTATAAGTTTATAAATCCGCCCAAAATTCATATTCTTCTTGTACAGGCTTTATTCCGTCTTCACTTGACATACCATATACTATCCAAGGTCTCCAAATTTTCCAGAAAAGGTTACTCTTAATTTCACCTCTTTCTACTCTCATTTCTGATGTTAATTTATCATTTAACGCCAAACGCCATATTTGTTTAAACCATCTTTTTCTGCATTTATTTATTTTGTTCTTCCATTCCAAAGCAATTATCTGCCTTGTTGCAGTAAGCAGAATGGATAGCAACTCCTTTTCATTATTATCAATGTTTATATCTTCTAACTGTCCCAGCAAAGCAATTTTAGGGTTCAATACTATATTTTTATTAAAGATCTTATTTATTTCCTGTTCTAGCATCTTCCAATAGCTTTGTGTATATTCACAGTCCCACCACATGTGAACATAGGTACCTAAATCTCTATTGCATCTCCAACATTTATTTGATCTTGCTTTATCCATATGATGTAAAATAACCGGGGTCAAATACCACTTCCAAATTAATTTAAAGTTATGTTCCCTTTCCCTCATTGATAACTGCTTCATTATTCTTTGACTCCACCTTCCTTTCCATGCCTGTTCACTTATCTTTATATTTAATTCTTCTTCCCATCCATTCTTTATTAATCTTTGCGGATCTTCCTTTTTGTTTATTATTTTATATAATTTACTTACCATTCCGCTCTTAACTACAATCCCCTTTCTTAAGCTGTATATCAATTCTTCAAACTTTGATACCTTTTTTCTTATTTTGCTATCCCATTTTTCCAACCGAATTTTTTGAAACCAATTTAACTCTAACTTTCGATAAATTTCTTCCCTCAATTGGGATGTAGACCCCTTTGAAATCCAGTCATTAATTTGTATTAAGTTATTCAACCTTAATTTCTTTTTCATATCCTTTATCTCATTTAATGGACAATCTGCAAAATCCGTCACTTCTAATATTGGAGAATCTCCTCTGACTAACTCTTCTTTTATTCCCTTCCAAAATTGGTATAATTCTCTTAATGTCTTAGTATTTAATTGTATTTTCTTAACCTGCGCTTCTAAGAATAAACTACCATTGTATTTTTTATATTCCAACTGATTTATATCTTCTAATTCATCCTTATTCTGTACTAACAAATTAACAATTCTGTTTAGCTGAAATGCTTTATAATAATTTGTTATATTGGGGATACCCAACCCACCGTCGTCTTGACTTTGGTACCATAATGATTTCATTATCCTTGGTTTCCTTCCTCCGTTACAAAAATTGTTTAACATTTTTTGCCATTCCTTTAATTGCTTGTAACTTATCTTAAGAGGAAGGTTACCTATGACAAAATTTAATTTTGATAAAATTTTCATTCGCCCCAAACTCACTCTAGCAAACCAGGACACTTTTAATTTATTGTGTTTAGCTATGTTTGACTTTAAATCTTGCCTTAATTTGTCTATATTTAACTTATGAAGTTCCTTAATATCCTCAGTTATATATATACCCAAGTATTTCAAACTTTTCTTTATATCTATTTTATAATGTTTTTTAATCTCTTCCTTGTCCTTTTCATTATAGTTACAAGCTATCGCTTCAGTCTTTTTGCAATTAATTCTTAAACCAGTTATTTTTTTCAAACCTGTATAGATGTTCTTGAACTTTACCAATTGTATTTTTAGCATTTTTTAATACAAAAAATAAATAAAAATTCTATGGGTTTTCTTTGAGTTATATAAAGATTCTTTTTCCTATGGGGTTGTTTCGAGTTACGTAAAAATTCATTTCCCTGTGGGTTTGCTTCGATTTACATAAAAAAATCATTTTTCCTATGGGTTTGCTTTGAGTTATGTAAAAAAATAATTTTCCTATGGGTTTGCTTCAAGTTACATAAAAAACCGATTTAAGCAAAAGCCTACAGAACAGACTTTTTTCGTAAGTAGGGGTTTTACTGTATGTCAGTTCTTCTTGGTTACTCTTCGTATCTGCATGTACCCATCAGTCATGGGTACGTGCACATCAGCTAGCTGAAGGGCTCTGCTGTAGTAATTTACTGGCACTCTGTGGACCCCACACATTTCTCCGGTTTGGAGATTAGCTCTAAGAGAATCCTCCAAACAGAATTGGACAATTCAATCCGAATATTCTTAGGGCCCATCCAAACGAAGCATTTGTTACCGTGCACATATCCAACTGTGCACTGATAATATTGGTATTTTTCCCACTGTCCAGACAATGAAAGGTTTAAATTGGTATCAGCAGTGATTTTTTGTTTTCCTCTAGATGTTATTGTTTGTTTGTCTCACTTTGCATTGAGGGTGATCTCAGGAAGCAATTGCTTCTTGAGATACCATCTTTTAATTTAGTTCTCATCTAGAAAAATAATAATTCACCATAGAAGAACTTTTCTAAACAGCTGTCTCGAGATTATTAGAACAAATGCTTTTAAAGATTGGAGATTTCTCAAGTGGATTAGAAACAGATGTCCATTGCCAAAGCCCCTCCATCAGAAGTGTTCAATTAGGAACTAATCTTCTGAAACAATAATCACAAAATCCAGCAGGGAAGCTATTTTTTAAAGTGTTTCTTCAACATTTTTGAAATATTTCTGAACCAGTTTTTGAAAATGGCTTTACTATTGAAAAGAAAAGTGGGAATTTAAGACAGAAACCTCGATTACAGTTTCTTGGTACCAATCAACACAAAGAGAAAGGGGAGTAAATTAGCCCTTAAATACTGATGCTACTACAAGATGGCAACATATTTGGTTACCCACTGAAAAATCAAAAGTTGTTCCTTCATCAAGATTGTCACTTCTTTCTTCATTAATTCTAGATGGAAAAGCATACAATGGGAAGTGTCTCAAGAATATTGCATGTATAAGTATAACGTAGGGGAGACAGGGGCTCATTATCTGCAAATCTTAGCTAGGAAGATATAATGTTTAAACACTAGGATGCTGTAGGCTGAATAAACGAGTGTGTGATCCTGACACCCTTCCTAGTCTTTACCTTCAGTCTCATTTGAGGGAATAGCTTTTACAACCAGACCAGTGGATCGCAAAGAAACAATCTCATCCTTCTCACGGTTACTCAGCAAAACCTAGGAAAAGAAAGTTTAATATTTATATTTTAACTGCTTACTGTAACTTTTTTCTTTTGCTTTGCTCTAAAATGTTATACTTGCTAAACTGTTCAGCACCATAAGTAAAGGTCTAATGGTAAATCTGGTAAATCAATTGATCAGTCAGTAGCATCCACTGGTATTTTTAGCAGTATTAAACACATTAATCCCTAACAGAAACAGTGAGCCAACCAGCAAAGGAACCACCATTAAGAACAACCTTTGGGTGTATTACGTTTTTATGATTTTCCTCTCATTTCTCTGTAATGTTTCAATTTCTGAGCCACAGCTACCTGTAGTTCACTAATGTCTTCATTTTTGTAATTTGTTTGAAGAAAACAATGCACCTGCTAGATTCAGCCAAATTTTGTGTATAATGTGGATTGTAATAATATGAAAGTGGTACAACTATAATATAAATTCAATGTGTGCACCACAGTTGTGTATCCATTTATAGAAAGGTTATGAACAGGATGGAGATCAAACATGTAATTCCATCACAAATAATCAAGCTCCATGACCACGATACTGCAGGGGAATAAAAAGAAATATAATATATCTCCAGTGACTGGTTTTGCAAGCATTCTGATCATACCTGTCAACCATCCCGATTTGGTCGGGAAAACCCCGTAATTTGGCATTCATTGACGTCATAACCCACCCCGCGCTGCCAAAACCCCGTAATTTGGCAGCGGGGGGGGGGGGGGACACTTTCTGCGCATGCGTGGAAGCGCTACGCCGCTTGCACAGCCCCTACGTAGGGGCTGCGCAAGCGGCATAGCACTTCCGCGCATGCGTGGAAGGGGTAAAACCCTTCCACGCATGCATGGAAAGCGACCTGTGCACAAGCGATGTGCGCAAGTCCCGTTTTTCCGGAGCCGCGGGTTGACAGGTATGATTCTGATCTTGCTTACTGATATTAGTGAAATATTTTGCTACCATGATTACTCCCAGAATTCTTTGCCTGATCATTTCTGTCCACATACACTCATCTTTCTTACCTTTTTATAGGTCAGTGTAAAATCCACACCAGGCACTTCTATTGCTGGTTTCTTCTTCATTGGTAGAATTTCTAAAGTAGAAAGACCCATGAATTCCTATACATTTAATAATTTGTGATGCCTTGGGACAAAGGCTGCATTTTTTAAATGGCAACACAGAGTTTGCCCCCACCCTGCCAGGTCTTCATAGAAAACCATATAACTTGAGCAGTGGTGGGCATCAGCAGGTTCGCACCAGTTCACCAGAACCAGTAGCAGAAATTCTGACTGGCCCCGCCCACCATGCCATGCCCACAGATTAGGTAGTAATTGAATTTGAGCCATAGCAGCAGTGACTGGCTGGGCTGCCATTCCTTTCCCAAGACTTTTATTTTCCTGAGGCACAGCCAGGGATCAACTGCCTGCCCCATAAAGCTTCCTCAAATAACCCATTAAGAGAATTGTAATATCAAAATGTTTGTTTTAGAAACTTAATTCCTCAAACTAACTTTCACCAGAGATTTTCTACTGTAAAACTTTTTATTGCTGGTGGTAAACAACTCATTGATTTTCATGTCCAATGAACCTCGCCCAGCTACTCTGGCTCTCCATACTAGATATGTATAAATGTATACTATTATATTTATTTATTCAATTTATAGGCCGCCTTCCTCGCCTCAGTGACCCAAGGTGGCTTACATAAAAAAAAACAACTTATACAATTAAAAACCCACTGATAAAACTGATAAAAAATTAAAATCTGTTTAAAAACATAGCACCTTAATTAAAACTCCACAGGGCTAAATGAGCCAGCAAGGCTGAGATGTGCTGCCAGATGCATTCCATGCCAGCTGGCAGAGCCAGGTTTTCAGAGCCTTCCTGAAGGGATACATTTTTGCCTGGAGAAGCAGCTCTGGCGGCAGGAGGATCCAAAGAGTCGGGGCCGACACTGAAAAGGCTCTCCTCCTGGTCCCGGTAAGATGTGCGTCCCTGGCTGATGGGACCACCAGCGAGCCCCTACGGTCTGCCCTCATAGGACGAGTCGAACACCTTGGGATGATGTGGTCTCTTAGATATCCTGGCCCACTGCCATGTAGGGCTTTGAAGGTCAAAACCAGCACCTTGAATTGCACCCAGAAACATACTGGCAACCAGTGCAGCTCCTGTAGCAGTGGCAAGGCACGGGCATAGTGCCCACACCCCATCACCACCCGGGAAGCCACATTCTGTACCAGCTGCAGCTTCCAGATGGTTATCAAGGGCAGCCCCATGTAGAGTGCATTACAGTAGTCCAATCTGGAGGTGACCACAGCATGGGTGACCGTAAGCAAGGAATCCTGTTTGAGGAACGGGCATAATTGGCAAATGACATGGAGTTGTGCAAAAGCCCTCCTGGCCACGACCGCCACCTGCTCTCCGAGCAGGAGTCGTGAGTCCAGGAGGACCCCCCAAATTATGCGCTGCGTCTGTTTGGGGCAAAGAAGCCCCATCCAGCACCAAAGATGGTAGTTCCCTGGATAATTCAGGACCCTGAACCCACAGCCACTCAGTCTTGCCGGGATTCAGCTGAAGCCCGTTGTCCCCCATCCAGACCCTCACAGCCTCCAAGCACCTGGTTAGGATTTCAACTGCATCGCTTGGTTCACCACGGGCCGAGATGTATAACTGAGTACTAACAGAGGACCTGGCATTGCCCAGGGGTACCCTATCTGGGCCAAGGAGAGACCTGGGCCCGACCCCTGACCCCCACCCCAGCTGCATTACCCTTTTGTCTGATGTCGTCGTGGCCGTTCTCTCAGCCCCACCGCGAAGAGCCGTCACAGCCTGACTCTAGCCACCACCGCTGGGCTTCCCAGCAACTACAGTCAGTGTGTAGCCATCACAGCCTGACCCCTCTGTCCTCCCGTGGGTTGTGTCAGGTGGAAGGGAGGCTCCATCTGGGCGGGTGGGCAGAGGACCCATTGGGGGGAGGCCTGCAGAAGGTGGCAGCCCAGTCCCATCCTCCACCCACCCCCGGCTGTGGGCTCTCCCTTCCCCCGAGGAGTGCAGAGGAGCCATGCCACGGTGGTCGCCCACTGACAGTAGTCACTGGGGCAGGGGCGGCCATAATGGCCACCATCCATACTGGCGGCTAGGCTGTGCACCACCTGGAATGCTGGACAGACTTTGGCGCATGTGTGGAATTTCACGCATGCACCATAGCCTGGAATACCAGCCAGAGTTAGGCACATGCGTGGATTCTCACATATGTACAGTCACCTCCCCTGGTCATTTCCGCCAGCCGGGGATGGGTAGTTGCAACCCCTTTTCGGGGGCAAGGACCTCAAGGCGGGCTGCCGGTTACTCACGCCGGCCACCCCAGACGTTAAAGGTAGGCATGCACACAGTTTCCAGCACAATCGGTGCAGGAGTGTTGCTTTGTATGAGGGAGCCCTGTGATGTCATGGAGCCCCAGATCTGGTCAGCTGGGAAATGGTTGAGCTGTGGCGATGACATCACAATCCCCCCTGGTTGGCTTTTTCCCTTGCTTTTTCTCCTGCCGGTGGGGGTGTCCCCTTTGCAGATTGATTTAGGGGGCGTACCCCTCCCCATGGGGCTTGACACCTCCGCAGTGACCGTCTCTTCGGCCCAAGGTACGTATGTGCCAGGTTTCAGTGCAATTGGTGCAGTGGTGTGGATTTGTATAGGCAACATACAGCACCGGACCTTGATTTTAGTTATATTGATAATCAGCATACTGATGATACCTCACCCCATGGGAAAGGATGATCTCCCCCAGCGGTTTCATGTAGATGTTGAATAGGAGAGGTGAGAGCACCGAGCCTTGAGGCACCCCAAACTGGAGGGGTCTAAGGCTGGACATCCCACCCTCCAGAGACACTGACTGGGTCCAGCCCTTAAGAAATGAGGAAGACCAGGACAACACCGTGCCCTGAGCCCCCAATCCTCGGAGCTGCCCCAGAAGGATACCGTGGTCGACTGTATCAAAAGCCACTGAGAGGTCAAGAAGAGCGAGGACAGAGGGATTGCCCCAGTCCTGCTCACGCCAGAGATCATCCATAAGTGCGACCAATGCTGTTTCGGTTCCATAACCGGGCCTGAATCCTGACTGGAAAGGGTATAAGATATCCACTCTTATGTCTGAAGAAGTGGACTTGGTCCACAAAAGCTAACAATAAAATACAGGAGTTAGTCTTTAAGGTGCCACAGCTTTTTTTTTTTGTCTTGTTTACTCTCTGATATGCTTGCACAGACTAACACGGTTACCACTTCAAAAACAATATCAAGAGGGCTCTGTAATAAATAAAGAGCCCTCCGATGAAACACAGACCTCTGGAAGAGTCGGATTCTTCAAGTGTTACATTCAGTTCAATGAGGAAAATATCCTCAACTGGCTCCAATGCTGCATCATTGAATGAAAGCTGAAAGTAAAGAGGGGGGGGGGGAGTCAAGCACTGTACCTCAAGAATTATTAAGAAAAACACAGCCCCGGTCATTCTGATGACAAACTTTACAATGCTTCAAGAAGAGGATACTGACCTTCACTGCGTAGACTTGGAAGAAGACTGGCTGTAAGCCCAGTCGCACGTAATATGCAATCACATCAATGATGAATAGTTCGGAGACTGCCATTTTGTTTGGAGAAGAGGGCTGCGTGGGGTCAGAAATGGGTACATCAGTCAAAACTAAGGATACCTGGTCAAGAAAATATTAGCATTTGGAAATAGGGATAGGTATATTAAACTTAAAATTGAGAACTGAGATTGGTGGGATAGAAGAAAAGTTCCCGAGGGTAGAGGGTGCACATATAAAACAGTTATATTCTAAGGGGCAAAATGGACTTAATTATTCTAAATACTGTTTAAAAATAATTCTTTGTTTCTCAGAAATCAAAAGTGACTGTAATAAATCAGAATAGAGTACAGTACTACAAGCTGCTGTCCTACAGTGCAAAACACACATAAGTGGTAACAGCACCTCCTACCTAATAGCTATAAAATTAAACCCAGTTACAGCTCCACTGTAAAGGGTTATCTCTCATTATTTTACAGGCGTAATATAACTTATGGCTCAGTCACTGCAATTAATTACAAGTAAATTGAATGTTCTAGTTCAGGAGTTCTCAAACTTTTTAAGCTGGGGGCCGGGTCATGCTTCCTCAGACAGCTTTGGGGGCCAGATGGCTATTTTGCCCTTCCTCCACCACATGACACTTCCTAGTGTGGTGGAGGCAGTAGGGGCACATGAAATGGTGCCGTGGGCCACATATGGCCCATGGGCCGCAGGTTGAGAATCCCTGTTCTAGGTGATTAGACCTTATTATTGGCTGAAGCTTTGGAAGCCCTCATCTCTGGCAGCTGTGTCATTCCCACTTGCCTTTCAACTCCTGAGCAAGTATCAACCACAAGCAATAGAAGTACTGATACTTTCTTTCAACATCTGAAGAATGTTGAAAGAACTAGTATGGTGACTCCAGTCTGATTTTCAAAGTCTGTGACTGTGAGATATTTAAGGGGTAATTTTACGGGTGCCATCCCCTGTGGGTTTCTGTATCCATGTAAGCATTTGAACACAGACGTAGAAGGGCTCCTTTCCTACCATGGTGGCCAGCTTCGGAATCATGCGACACAGGGTGTTAATGTTGTTCTCGTACCATAGGTCTATTCTCCCAAGGTAAGCAGCTATCTCACAAGGCTCTGTCTGGTTTGGCACAGCATATTCCTGGGAGAAGAGAGACAATAGCTACTCAGCACCGCACAAGGCAGGGTGTCCACTCACAGCACAAGGCTATTCTGGAGAAAGAAATCCCCTCAATACCATAAAACCATCTCCATCTGCTGCAGGCTTCTGAGCTACTCACCCCGTTAGGAGAAGAGGCTGATTGTTCTTCCACAACAGGCACATAGTAAAATTCCACCTTTAGCCTCCTTGTAAGAAATGCACGTCTGCTCTCCCGCTTTCTGGAAAGGAGAGAGAAATTTGTTCTTAGGGTCTGATGAGGCTATCCCAGGAACATTTCTTCTTGTGGATACCAGGGGATTTCTTTTTGCAGCATTCTGACAGGCATGTAGAAAGCCATATCATTCTCAAACCAGAACAGAAAAAGAGCCATCTCCCTCAGTGCTCCTTGGAATTAGGCTGCTGGAAAATACTCAAAAATTGGGTATTTTATTATCCCTGTGTATCAATGCACTCAGATCTGCACTTGTCCTAGGAGGTACTTCCATGGGGCTCTACTGGATTTCTCCCACTCAAGTAACATACAGTATAGCAGCTTTATTGTGCTGTGAGATACTGTAGACCCACCTGCTTCTTCTCATGCCACCTTTCCCACCACTAGCAGTGTAACACCTCTTTTGAAATCTGTCATGATGATAAATTATTGGATAAGAGAACAACACACATTCCAGTGCCATTTTTTAAAAAAACAGACCATTCTCAACATGTCTTCCATTTTTAAGAAACAAAATAAAACCAAAGATACCATCTGAGTCAGAATTCTTTCACCTTCCTTCTTTGAAATGATGAAGAGTTCTACCCAAGTTCCCATTCTCCAGATGACCAAGCTCCAGCCATTCTTTATACTTCACTATGATTTAAACCCTAATAATGTGACCCAAGTCGTCCAGGTGGATGGAAAGGGAATATTCCCTTAAGTATTTGTCAGAAACTCACTACTCTGGCTGTGGAAACACATGGGTTAGAAGCTTGATTCTCCACTGTGCATCTCAGGCAAGCTGCAAAGTTCCAGAGTACCCTCAGAAGAAGGAAATGGTAAATCTCTTCTGAGCACCTTATAGCTAGAAACCCATATAAAGGATTTTCATAACTAGAGAATTGATTTGACAGCAATCAAAATTTGACAGAAATCAATTATTATTGAAAATCATTGAAATACAATAGATAGAATGCTAGACTGGGACTCACAAGATTTGCATTCAAATTCTCATATGAATATAGAAATTCACAGAGAGGCACTGGTGAAACTTGTTGTTGTTGTTCAGTCGCACAGTCGATTCCGACCCTTTGCGAAACTACCTCTTAAAAATCCCAAAGACCTTGAACATCACACTAAGGTCACCATAAATTGTAATCAATTTCTTCCGTGTTTAGGTCAGAATTTAATCTACCAAAACAAAACCACCTTTTGGTGAATTCATTCCGTAGTTCCTTTCGCCTGACCTAGCATGAGAAAGATTAGCCACCACAAGGTGGCCATTGCCCAGGGTACACATGAAATATCACAATCTCTTTCTGTGTACCCCGTGATCAGCTTAGCCGCACATGAAAAAATAGGGATTGCAAGGTCTATGAGATATTTAAAAAGCAATTTTAACATTCCCAGACACCATTGAGTCTCCACAGCTGAGCATGGATTCAAACTTGGGTCTCCTGAGTCCTAGTCTGTCACTCTATCCACTATGTTAATATTGGTAACCAGTATATCGGTACATTCACTCACATTCACTCACTGTGAAGTTGCCACAAGGAACTTGCAGCTCTATTGAACCCCCTATAGGAAGTGTGACTCAAAGGAACTGCCTTGGGTAAAAGTAAAGGTTGCTCTTGCTTGAAAGCCCATTGTATCTAACACTAGGGTTCAGTGCTCATCTCTGTTTATAGCGGCTTTCCCTGACATTTCTTCTAATTGCCCAGATTTTATTCTGTTTTATCTTGAAAATATATATATATATATATATATATTTAAAAAGATGTTTACATTACCATAAGCATTCTGAGTGATAATCCATAATTCAGAACCACAAGCTCACCTTACTAGCTGGCTGTGTTATGCTAACCTAATTGCCACAGAGTTGTTAAGAAGAACAAGGGGGAGCAGAACAAGGTCAGAAAGGATACTTTGAAAGTAAAACAATGTTTGCTGACGTATACTAAGCATGTAGAGAATGTTACAGGTAGAGCCTTTCCTCATTTTTGGAATGAGGAAGCGTTCAGCTAGCAGAAATGGAAGAGGCTAATTCATAAGAAGAAAACTCTAGATTCCTATTGTACAGAATGAGAAAAGATGTACAGTAGGATTATAAAGGTTTCCCTTGCTCGAAAGCCAGTCGTATCTGACGCTAGGGTTCAGTGCTCATCTCTGTTTCAAAGCTGAAGAGCCAGCGCTGTCTGCTTCTGCAGACGTTTCCGTGGTCATGTGGCAGGCATGACTAGACACCGGAGTGCATGGAACGCTGTTTACCTTCCCTCTGTAGTGGTCCCTATTTATCTACTTGCAATTTCTTGCTTTCAAACTGTTGGGTTAGCAGGAGCTGAGGCAAAGAAAGGAGCTCATTCCGTCCTGCAGTACTCGAGAATCGAACTGCTGACCTTCCGCCTCCCAGTCAGCATCTTACAGAGCTATAAAAATCAATCCTGATTCTTCATAAAAAGGGGGAGACTGGAGTGACAGATCCATGCTATATGTACCTCAAAGAATAGTAGGCCTGGACAAGACGCCCCAAAACTCTGTCATCCCCCAGCACCAAGACCCGAGCTGTGTGCAGTCTCTTCATCTGAGCGATTGGCTTCAGGATACTACCACCAGACCTCCGATGCAGTTTTCCGGTAGGCTTTGCACCTTGCCCATTGCAGCCACTCTGTAGGAAGGGAATGCTATCCAAAGAAGACCCCTTCTTCTTCATGCAGCCCTTCCTCTGGAGTCGGGAGTGCTCAGTCTCAGCACTGCAGGAAGACAGGCTTTCATCACTTCCCGTGGGCAGGTCTCGCTCAATCCCACTGTCGTTGGAGAGCACCGAGAAACGGGTCCATTCGCTGTGGTCATAGTCTGGCACCAGATCTTGAAATTCAAAGCCATCCAACTCTGCGCTCAAAGAATCCTGTTCACAGGACTGACTTGGTGAACGGAGGAACAGCGCCAGCTCCTTCCCTGAAAGGAGGAGAACATTTTGAGGCCTCTAGAAGCTTCTCACCACAACTGAAACCAGCATGATGCAGGGGGGGGGGCATTCTGCCAGGGTCAATAAATGGGGCAATGGTCTTACTTTGCAGGGAGGGGGAGCATAGCGATTACTTGTGCTATTAGATTTTTGGTGTAATGAATTTTCACTAATTACTGTATGCCTAAACAGTGTTTTGTGAGAAAGTGAGACATTTTGGTCCCTTCTCTCCTTCTTGTACTTTTAAGTGACAAGAAACAATGTAAAAGTAATGATAACAGGTAATAAATCACCAAGTAACGTGAATGCACATGATTTGCTCAAATGTAATAAGAACACTGAGAGATTAGCATTTGCAATAATGTTTCCAAGCTCTGGCTGCACTAATAACACTGTGGTACCATGTTGCTCATGTCCTGAGACCACGTTATTATAACCTTGTGGCATGCAGGCAGTACAGTAAAACCCTTACTTATGAAAAAAAAGTCCGTTCCGTAGGCTTTTGCTTAAATCGTTTTTTTATGTAACTCGAAGCAAACCCATAGGGAAAATTATTTTTTTACGTAACTTGAAGCAAACCCATAGGAAAAAATGAAATTTTTATGTAACTCAAAGCAAACCCATAGGGAAAAGAATCTTTATGTAACTCGAAGCAAACCCATAGGAAATCGTGTAAATCGGGACATGGTTTTAGCACAAAATCATTATGTAAGTCAAATTTTATGTAACTTGAGGCATATGTAAGTCGGGGTTTTACTGTATCTTAACTAAACAAAAGCTGTCTCCTGATAGCCAGAAAGACCATCTTATTGATTGATATCCTGTGTGCCTTCTCAAGGTCGATAAGCCCACTCATGGTCTTTAGAGGCCCATACCTGCTCCCACCCCCTTTCCATCCCAAAAATATTTTTGTTTTTTGAAAAAGGAGGCTTCCTTTAGAAACTAAAAAAAACCTCTTATATTGTCAGAGTAAACAAAATTTCTTAAAACAAAGAATCACAACAGGGAGTAGTGGTGCTGGGGGAGCCACAACATGGGAAGTGGGAATGTTTCACTATCTAAAGCAGTGGTACCCAACGTGGGGCCCGGGCCCCACAGGAGGACTTCAATTCCCAGAAGGCTAAGTACATTGGCTGATTAGTGCTTTGGGGAATTGACTTAGAATTCTGGGAATTGAAGTCCAAAAAACAAAGGTTGGGAAACACTGATCTAAAGGTTTTCAACTTCCGAAGTGAAAGCAAGCATGAACAATAGCAAAAAGGGGGAATGGCAGTTCAGCATTTCTGGAGGATCCGAGGTTTCTCAGCCCTGAATTGGTAGCTGCTTCCAGATGACACAGGCAGGTATATTTTTCTGCTTGTTAGCTACAGGTATAAGCAATGATCCAGTTGAAACACTCACATAGCTGGTCTTCTCCTCTCCACAGGTGGAAGCTAATGTTAGGGTTGGGTAAAGGGATGTCCAGGCTTCTTTCTGTTTCAGCCTTCGGCACACCTGTAGGACACAGAGACAGCTCAGCAAATTAGGTACTTGGCTGCAGAGCCAGAGGTTGTGAATTCAATTCTCCACTTTGCCTCCAGGGAGAAGAACCAGTCTGTAGGAATCGGGGCCGCAGAGGGCCGGAGGTCCCGGAGGAGACTGATCAAGAAACGATACGAGGCAATATGGAGCGTGATCAGATCAGTAGTTTATTGAGGGAAAGCTTCAACATATATAGGAGAAAAAGCGCAACGGTGGCAAAACTGTCATCTGACAGAAATCACATCACCTGTTTGCTCGGGTTAATTGGGAATCTTTCTTGGGGAAGTTAATTAACTGGGGCAAACACAGACATGGGAAAACACCATTGTTTAGGGATAAGACTGGGGTAAACATGGCCTCTGTTTGCATCTGGGATAAGACGGAGACTCGGAGATGAGGGATTACTCTAATGGGTAACAGAGTTAGATATTCGCTCTCTCAGCAGATCCGCTGGTCAGGTCAAGGAATTGGGTGAATCAAACCCTATCATTAATCCACCCCCCTTAATTTCTCTGCCCGCAGAAACCACCGCCGGGAGCCTTCTCACCTAAGTGGCCTCTGCAAGGGCCGTTTCCATGCCAGGCGGGCATGGGGAAACCATACCAGTCTGACAGTCAGTGACTTTCAAAATGAGAAATGAATGGCATATTTTGAAATATAAACCACAACAGTTCAAATGGCTGGGGGCGGAGGGGTCTGTTGTTTTTTGTTAGAAATGAAAGTGTTTTGTCCTCTTTTGTGGCAAAAAAGTGCAACTATACCTTTTACTTAACTAACATTTTAAAGTGCCGAGTGATATTTACAATAGAGAGAAAGAAACTGTAGCTGCAGTGGCTCAAGTAGCTAAGACGCTGACTGGAAGGTGGCAGGTCAGCAGTTCGATACCCAAATACTACAGGACGGAGAGCTCCCATCATCTGTCCCAGCTCCTGCCACCTAGCATTTCAAAAGCAAGAAATTGCAAGTAGATAAATAGGGACCACTTCAGTGGGAAGGTAAACAGCATTTCATGCGCTCCAGTGTCTAATCATGCCTGTCACATGACCACAGAAACATCTGCAGAAGCAGACAGCACTGGCTCTTGGGCTATGAAACAGAGATGAGCACTGAACCCAGGAGTCGGATATGACTGGCTTTCGAGCAAGGGTGACCTTTACCTTTACCTTACTATATTTCCACTAAAAATAATAATGTAATACCTTTTTCTTTTATTCACCTGGAGGCAGAAGACTTCCATTTCATCTTTTGGTCCCCAGTTAATTCTTGGCACTTTTGCCCACAAAACATTTTTGCCTCAGATTGTTTTGCAGAGGTACATACTCTAAAGAAGGTTGAGTTCAGGCTTGCAAGATCTGTTATGTGTTGTTGTTTTTTACTACAATCCTATGAGCCTCCTGCCATAGCCTGCTGCAAAAGGCATACACTTAGGAATTAAGAATCTTGATCCCAGGAATTTATTTCAAGTAACAAAAGTGAGCAGAGTTTACAGTCAACCCGTGGTTATCCCCAAGACTATTTCCCACCATTTATTTCGGCTGCAAAATCCCTTCTTTAAAGAGCTGCACAAGTTCCCTTATTCCCTTAACTGGTTTTGTTTAAAATAGTAACACCTAGGGCAGTGATGGCGAACTTTGGCACTCCAGGTGTTTTTGAACTTCAATTCGATCAGCAGGAGTGCTGACTTGGGCTTCTGGGAATTGAAGTCCAAGAACACCTGGAGTGCCAAGGTGTGGGAAGGCATCTGGTTTTTGTCTTGCCTGTCGTCCTAAACATATTGTAAACAAAAGCCTCTTTGCTTGCATGAGAGACAACGCTCCTTATCTCTCCTTATTTGGGCTCTGACACTTCTGATTGGCTGTATGCCCTAAGTTTTGTTTCTGTTAAGTTTCGTTTCTGGTATATTCTGCTTGCTTAAGTTTCGTTTCTGAGACACTCTGCTTGGAAGAAAGAGAAGCCTTTAGCATCTTTTGTTCAGCCAAAAGACCAGCGTGTGTGTTTGCTTTTCTCTCTATCTCTGTTTCCCTTCTTACTCCGTCTAATGAAGCTGGACTCCGTTAGACCTTTTAACTCTCTATCTTAAAAAAGATCTGATGATATAAACTGCTGCTTCATGAGACTGATTGAGACATGAATCAGATTTCTACAAGTGGCGCTCCGTGTGACGCTTTGAACTACAATGACAGAGCCTTCTTTGAACTCTGCTGCAGCATTTAGCACCTAATTATCACCTCATCGACCGGAAGGTCTCATTCACCTACGACCAGAGGAAAGGTCATTCGAGCGCTCGATTCATCCAATTCTACATTGGGTCCCACATTAGGTGAGTGGAAAAGTGGAAAACACAATTTAATTATGGGGTGCATATTGTCTTCGCAAATGAATGAACTTTGTAAAGATATCTCAGATCTTTTGTATATGAATGGACGAAAGGCTGATGAGAAGCAGATACAAAAGCTAGTCAAAGCTATAGGGAAAATCAGTCCTTGGGTTAAATATGATGCATGCTTGGACTTACAACAGTGGAGACAGATTGGGAGAGAAATGCAGAAGCATAATGGAATTTTTGTATCAGTTCAATCTACGTGGGAGGAAGTTAGAGACTGCCTTCAAAGACTCACTCCAAAGAATATTCTGTTGTCTCAGGGGCTTGCTGGCCCCCTCCCACAGCTTTTGCCTCCAGCCAAGGGAGGGGCTATGGCAACTGCCCCTCCATCATATGAGAAACAACAGCCCCCTGATGGGGGTGGAGGTGGAAATGGAGATGGGACATTATATCCTGCCTTGCAGCAATCAAGCACTTTTAGCCCTACAAAAGACCTGTTCTCTGCTGCAATACTGCCTGCCGAGTCTAGAAAACAACTAGTGCCAGCTGATGGGGAACAAATGGTGGGGACCTCATCACAGATTGAAGCTATTAATGCATGCAGAGTGGCAGGAAGCAAGGGGTGTTATTCAAAGAGCAGCATAGGGGATCTCAGCCCCCCCCCCCGTGAAGCAACCCTCATCACAAAAGCAGGAGAAGCTGAGTAGTAAACTTGATACCTCACATTTGGGCAGGAAGATCCTACAGAAATGGAAGGATGGCCCAAAGGAGGGATGCACAAAACCCAAGACCAGAAAGGGGTGCAAGTACAAACTAACAGATGCAGTTTGTCATAAAGTTGAGATTCAGAAGCTGCAGATGAAAGAAATGCAGAGGAAAAGGGGCGTGGATCCGTCCTGTATGGACAGCAGGCTGTTGCAAAAGTACAAGGAGGGAGAAGACATACAGTTTTTGGCTGATTTTGAACTGCCCAACCCTCAAACAAAGAGATCCAGAGTGAGCTGTTCCAAATTTCAAGCATCAGGATTGCAGGGAAAGCAACTTGGACTTCCCTGTGATTTTCTTCTGTGTGAAATTACTTGCAACTTCTGGAGAAGTCTTTGTGCCTTCACACCTCTTCGCCTGCCTTAATGCAGATGGGTGTGGCTGGAGCATGAAGGAATGTGTGTTTGCCTGAAAAGCTGAAAAGGGGGGTTGTGTGGCATTGTCTTGTGAAGTCAGTGAGACTTAATTTATGGCTTAATTTCAACCTTTGCCATGCCAAGAACTGTGCTGGAGAGGAGAGAGTGTTTAAGGAAGCTTCAATCAAGATTTGGACTTTTAATTTGGACATTTTAATTGGACTAAAAAGAAAAAAAAGTTTGTGTGGACTGTAAAGAAGAATTGGCTTTGTTTGCATTTTAAAACCTGAAAACCTTTTTTAAGCAACCTGCTCATGCTATGAGTGTGAAATGCTCTAATGAGATTTGTACTGTATTTGAGTTATCATGCTATGCTGATTATAAGTTATTGAATGCTTCTTTCATTCACACCAGTGGGAGAAGAAAAAATTTAATGCCTTACTCATGTACTTGGGGAGTGATAAATGCTTTCTAGAATGCAACCAGACCTCCTTCATGTAAGGAAGAAGAGAAATGTTCATGTTTTGTTTATGCTTAAATGTTTGCTTATTCTCTTGCAGGAGAAAGACCTGTCTTTGCTTATGTTATATTTTGTCTTATGAAACTGCATATCTCAAGGTACCTTCAGAAGTACATGGCAGAGTTTTCAGTACCCTACACATGTAAATGGGTTTGTGATATTGCATTTGTGTTATATGTCACTCATGTTTCACGTTTAGTTACATGGTACTAGTAATAACAGGGCATGCTCCTGTTTCTTAGGGGAGTGTTTTCCTAAGCCATTGGTCGTTTATTGGCAACAAGGGAATCCTGAGTGGAAGGGTTCCTGCTCGAGCGATCCGCCCATGGAGAGAGAAGAAGGTTACTCAGCTCCAGGATGGTGGTTCACCAGTAGACTAAATGTGCTGACATTTGTTCTTTTCTTTTTTACTGTGCTTCCAGCTGTAAGAACAATGACTCATGGGGGCAACCCCAACTTTTGGATTCGTCATGCTAACTATATGTTTGAGGTTCATGGTAAGAATGCAACGTTATACTATGAGCATCCACTGGCAGTGTCTCAAATGGCCTTTCTTCCGGCATTGTTCAACACGCCAGAGTTGGTTATTGGACATTTGCAACATGTTGATAGGTCTACGCTCTTCTCTAATCCTCCAGAACAATTTAACAACACCCGCTGGCGAAGCATGACATTCAAGAAATACACTAAAGGACTTTGTTTCTGCTGTCATAGTTCTGGAGTCTGGAATAGTAAATGGAAGTACTGGACTCAAGCACAAAGGGTTTTGCGGAGTGTAGGCAATTATACGGGTTGTGATGATTATTTTTGGTTATGGGGTAGTTATAACAGTTCTTATAAGCTTAATTATACCTTGTTTAACACTACTATTGAAGATATATATGATGTGTTTCCTATGTTTACTCCTGATTACTCTGCTATAGATAGTGGTTCAATTTGCAATGGATGGCAAATTAAGGATCCTAACATGTGGTTCTTTTTTAATGGAGTTGCCACGAATTTCCATCCAGGACAATATCAATGTGCAGCATTGGGTTATTTTACCTTACCCGTACAAGTGCAAATGCCGCTTCGGGCAGATGCACGGCGCCGGAGAGCTGCTGCCGGCCCGATGGGTTCTGGTTGCAATGATGAAGTGATAATCGATGTTCAGCTTTCTGATGGTAGCTCCTGGGGGAGAGCTATAGGGAGTGCTATCACTGGAGCACTCACCTTGGGATCATACCCAGGTGTCATTTCCCAGGAGAATAGAAGGTCCATTTTGGGACTCACCTGTAGGCTGGAGAAATCAATCAATGCCACAGGGAGGGTCATACGGGATCTTCAAATGGAAATCACTGAGCTTCATCAAGACCAAATGCAGGACAGACTGGCCATAGATTACCTGTTAGCAAAATCCGGAGGATTTTGTAAACTGGTCGGGAACCAGGGATGTCGGGTAAAATTCCAGGATCTGAATAATACTATTGAGAAAGAACTTCAGAATTTACAGGAGAGCATTACTAACAATGTACGCACTGATGTTAATCTCTTTGATTGGGTGACTTCTTGGTTGCCTGATTTATTTGTCCTTAGACTAGTTTTCTTTTATGGGTTCATTATTATTATCTGCCTTATATCTTTGTGTTTTTGCATTAATTGTATTCCTAACCTTATTTCTATGTGTAACGCATGTCCACTGCGTAGAAGGGAGACATCGAGTTTTGCACGATGGCAATTGTACTCAATGAGGTATCATCTTCCGGAACAAGGTACCATGAGTCAGGAGGGGTACGATGTCCAGGAGGACAGTGATGATGTATATGGAGGAGTAGTTATGGAGTATGATGACATGCAGGGGTATGATTAGCCGTCCTTCTCTCAAATTTAAATGAAAAAGGAGGACATGTGGGAAGGCATCTGGTTTTTGTCTTGCCTGTCGTCCTAAACATATTGTAAACAAAAGCCTCTTTGCTTGCATGAGAGACAACGCTCCTTATCTCTCCTTATTTGGGCTCTGACACTTCTGATTGGCTGTATGCCCTAAGTTTTGTTTCTGTTAAGTTTCGTTTCTGGTATATTCTGCTTGCTTAAGTTTCGTTTCTGAGACACTCTGCTTGGAAGAAAGAGAAGCCTTTAGCATCTTTTGTTCAGCCAAAAGACCAGCGTGTGTGTTTGCTTTTCTCTCTATCTCTGTTTCCCTTCTTACTCCGTCTAATGAAGCTGGACTCCGTTAGACCTTTTAACTCTCTATCTTAAAAAAGATCTGATGATATAAACTGCTGCTTCATGAGACTGATTGAGACATGAATCAGATTTCTACAATCAGATTTCTACACCAAGGTTTGCTGTCACTGACCTACAGAGAGTAAAAGACAATACCAGAAACTGTGCTTTTTGTGACTGTGAGCCCACACCTCTGGAATAAACCTCCATTAGAGATTCAACAGGTGCCCTTCTTCCCTGTTTTTAAGAAGTCAGTCAAAACAGAATTGTTCAAAGCTGACTTTTATCAGTGCATGTAGTCTGATGTCCAGCTGTGGTTTAATTTTTTATTTATCTAAAGATTGTTCTTGACTGATTTTATTGTCTGCTTTGGTTGATTCATTTCTTGTATTTTGTACTGTATTTTTTTTTAAAAAAAATATCTATGAGTATGTTGTTAACCAGCCAGAGAGTACATGCAATATGGGGCAGTATAAAAGCTAAAATAATACATAAATTTTAAAATCCCAGAAGTGTAGATCTCTAAGCAAATAGAATGGTCTGAAAAGGGGACAGATCAAGAGATATGTATAACTCAGTTTCCATCTCTCATCACTTACACCAAATGGTTTCATTAACAGGTACACATACACACTCTTTAACAATACAGTGGGACCCTGACATACAAATGGTTCAACTTACAAAAAAATTCAACATACAAATAGAAATCCTGGCCAAAAAAACAGCATACAAATTTTTAATAGGAAGAATTTGAAATACAAAAAATACGGTGACATCTAGTGGCCTATTCTGGTAATGCACTGTGTTTTTGACACATTTTTTGACGTACAAATAATCTCGTGGAACGGGGAAAAATCATATGTAGAGGTTTTACTGTAGGTGATATTTTCTACAGACATTGTTGCAGGTGCTATGAAAAGTTATGCTCACAGCACAGGGCATTACAGTAGGCTAGGTCTCAACCTAAGGCAAACTCCAGAGTTCCCCCATCTTCACTCTTTTTGAGTTGCACCTACTTTTTTCTGACACGCTTAGGAGACTGTTGTAGATTTCCCCCACTTCCTCAGTATATTGGTTCTGTTCTGCACTCATGCTCATCTCTCTTCCTTTATGTTCAGCTGTAGCAGCTGCCATCACTTGCTGGAAGCTGTACTCAATCTCATGCAAGGGTTTTGCCTGTCATAGGGGAGAAGTAATTAATTGTTGGAATGCAATTCCTAGACTGCAGAATTTACTCAAGCTTATTTCATTTATTCCAAGTAGATTTTTGATCCCATACTTCAGTTGTAATCATAACTCTCATCTTTCTCTAGGTGGAAAACAATGTTGTCATGAGATAGGTATGAATGGGAACATGGAAGTGTCTGTAAACTTGCCATACCTGACAGCACAGCTCTCGGGTTTCTTGAAGTATTTTTTAGAACTTGATTTGTTTCAGCTGAAATGTTTCTTTTAAAAAACAACTACCAGGGCTTCTATAATGAAAAAGTGTTTTCTCTCTTCCATACTATGAGCTTCCCTCTCCCCACCCATCACTCAACAAACAGGCATATTAAAATATGAATAGACATTTACATTTTGTGATAACTGTTTTATTTCTTTTCAAATGTAATATAAGCCTGTAAGATAGCCAGTACTAAGAAGTTCACTACATTGGCTACAGCTCACTTTGCCAGATACACATGACCTGTTATCCAAAACTTCAGGTGCTATTTTTGAAGATCAGTTAAATGCCTTTATTGGGGTTAATGCCTTCATTGGGGTTAAGGACTAACAAGCAAGATCTGGAAAAACAGCACCAAATAAGTCTTGCCGCAGGCATCAAGAGACTGATACACATAGAGTGGCTGACTGCTCTGATAGAGATGTTTAGGGAGCAAGTCTTCATGGAAATGAACAACGTGATCAAATAACACCTCTCATAGGTTCCAGTCCTTTGTTATTCCTAATATTTTCCCTAAGAACAGTCCATGTTAAATGAGGCCCTTATTTTACATTCTGTATTAGGAGCCAGTATAATAATGACAAGCTATTAAAAATTCAGAACAGTCCTAATACATTGGTATAGAGGGGATCCTAAAATAAAGCAGACAGGATGATTACTCTTACCTACAAGATTTTCTTTGCATTTATTAGTAAATAGAATTTTCTTTTTTATATATACAGAGAAAATAATGATAGTTCTTCTGAAGTCGGTAAAAAGAATATCCAGCATGTTAGAGGCAAAATGCTAATTAACTTGTGAACCACCCAGAGAGTGCACAAAGTGCTATGGAGTGGTATATAAGTATGATTGCTTTGCTTTAGTCCAGGAATTCTCAACCAGTGGCCCATGGACCATATGTAGCCCATGGTGCCATTTCATGTGCCACCCCCCCCCCCCACTCACCGCCTCCACCACACCAGGAAGTGCTATGTAGTGGAGGAAGGCAAAATGGCTGTCCGGCCCCCGAAGCTGTCTGAGGGAGCGTGATCCGGCCCCTGGCTTTAAAAGGTTGAGAACTCCTGCTTTAGTCTATTATTTCCCTGTTTACCAAGCTGGATCTGATGAAGAGAAATTCCTAGCCCTACAGGATGTTTGCTTTGTTGACATCTCCTACACCCCGGTGGCTAACCTTGGTACTCCAGCTGTTCTTTGACTTCAATTCCCAGAAACCCAAGTCAGCACTCTTACCGATCAGGGCTTCTGGGAATTGAAGTTCCAGAACAGCTGGAGTGCCAAGGTTAGCCATCACTGACCTACGCTGATCCTCTACCATTCCTTCCAAATTAGCAGCAGGGTACCTATCTGTACCTATCATAAAGCCTAATTGATTATGGAGTGACTGTATTTAGGAAGTGAATACACAAGGAGTCTTCCAGCTGGGAGCCAAAGAACTGAGAAGTCTCCTTTTCTCTCAAACAATTAGTCTGGAAGCAGGGCTGGCCCAAGAGATTTTGATGCCTGAGGAGGAGCATCAAATGGCACCCCCCTTCCCATAGATAGTTATAAGTTATTTCAACCCAGGCATGTTATTTCAGCACAGAAACATCCCAGAGGCACCTCTCCCCTGAGTAAAAATATGAACTAATGTCAACCAATGAGCTGGAGTATACAGAAAGAGCTTCCTTGAACATTGTGATATTTTTGATCCACAATCGGGCGTACCTTGTTAATGGCCACCTTGTGTTGCTAGCTAATCCTTTTCTCACTAAATCGGGTCAAAAGGAACTGCAGAATGAACTCACCCAAAGGTACCTTCATTCTGTCAATTGGCAGGGCCAACTCTATTTGGAGGCTCTGCTTCTTTTAAAGACAGTTATTTATTTCAGAGAGGCCATTTACTTATGCAATTG
This sequence comes from Bradypodion pumilum, assembly GCA_035047305.1. Classification (NCBI taxonomy): domain Eukaryota; kingdom Metazoa; phylum Chordata; class Lepidosauria; order Squamata; family Chamaeleonidae; genus Bradypodion; species Bradypodion pumilum. Next base: position 303,164,656 of record JAWDJD010000002.1, on the reverse strand, counting down.
CTTTATTACAATCAACTGATCAGATGTGGCCAGCCAAGCATCGCATGACCAGAACACCTCCTCATCTCAAAGTAGTACCTGAAGAATGCTATGCAAGGTCTTCATGTCACAGTGTTCCTTTAGTGCTGTTTGGAAGGCACGTTCTATCACAAAGAGCATGCAGGACCTGGGACACTGGAAAGTCTGAGCAGCCCTGATCTCGCCACTAAGCGCTCGGCACACAGCTTCAGACAGCAAATCTGAATCAGCAAACATGAAAACCCTAGGGAAACAAAAAATGAACCCATGTTAAGTAAGAATTAATTATCAGCTTTGAAGAATGTTACACTCCAGCATCTAGGCAGTGCTGGATTTTCGGCTATAAATGAAGATGAGCACCAAACCCTAGAGTCAGATACAACTGGCTTTTCAGCAAGGGCAACCTTTACCTTGAAGAATTTAGATTTAAAAGGAGAAATTAATGGGAAGCATATCTTTACCTACCCACACAAGAGCAAAAAATACTGTAGAGTCCCAAGAGGAAAACTATTGTACCCAACTTTACAAAATAACTCTTACTTAACTCACAGGAAATTAAAGCCAGAACAGCTCTACTCACAGCATGGGGCCCAGAATAACAGTTTGACTACTGCAACTAACACAGATCATTGCATAGACATCATCACACACATTCACAGACATCTTTAAAAAATATTTGAGCATGTGTTTTTGGAAATCATTCCAGGTTACATCTCCCAGAAGCTCACAGACACTCTTAAAAATCCTCAAACAGGCATGTTTATGTAATGATAGATACAGCCTCTGTTTCTGCTCCTGGAAAACATAGCACTACGTAAAACCAATTTTATTCTTAGATTTTTATTCTTAGATTAAGAATAGATTAACCAATGCTTCTGTGAGCAATACCAGCCCTACCATTAGACAGAATGAGTCCGTTGAATCAGGCATCAGGTTCTGAATGTCATGAAAGGGCAGCATATTGTTGTTTATTATTGTTATCTTTTTATAGCAGGGTGGTGGTGGTGGTGGTGGTGGCGGCGGCGGTTTACAGGAATTATTGCCTTATATGCCAAAATAACTTGGCTAGTTCTATGTAGGAGATACCCGAATGAGGCTCCTTTCATGTCCCCAAGTGCAGCTCTTGGGGATCAAACCCCAACCCTCCAGTCTCCAGCTCAGCGTCTTAACTACTAAGCCACCAGAGGAGCTGCGAAGTGAAATGATTCCAGTTATTCAGAGGTATCACCAGTGATTTCTGTTATGTGAGCCTATTGGACAGCGCTCCCCATTCAAGGAGTCAGAAATGAAATTCACTGATTAAGGGATGGCAGCTAAAAGCCTTGGTTCAGATGAATGAATCCTTTGTGGTATCTCTTTGCTGAACAGATGTGCTGAAAACCAATACTGAGACATCCCATATTTTTCGGACCATAAGACACACTTTAAATGAGGGTGCATCTTATAGTCCAAATGCTGTCCAGCAAGGCTGGTGTAAAAGGATATTTTACAATAGCCGCGGCTAGCCGAAGGCCTCCACCGCTGCTGCCACAGCTGCTCCGGTGTAGTTCCGCTTCAGAAGCGGGGAAAGAAAAACATATATTCGCTGGGCCATTACCACAGGTGGCCACAAGAGGGTGTAAATTGCAATTTCCCATTTAAATGCATTGGAAATCAATTTCTTGTATTCTAAAGCTTTTCTGTTTGTATGTTCCCAATGCATTTAAGTGGGAAACCAAACCTGTGCATGAAAAGAAAGGGTTTCATTTACCTTTCTTGTTCCTGCTCCATGTGTCCCTTCTCCTTTGCCCCTGCTCCTTATCAAAATGGAGGGGGAAGCCATGCTTCCTGGTTGCATGAAGAGCAAGAGGCTAAGCTAGAACATCGCTTCCTGCCTCAGTGCAATTGGCCTGCCCGCCCATTTCCCCTGCAGCGCCACCACTGGTTGGTGGTGCAAATGCATACAGTACTATTTGGTTCAGATTTTTTTTTGTTTTCGTGCTCTAAAAACTGGGTGCGCCTTATGGTCAGGTGTGTCTTATGGTCCACTGTAGTTTTTATTTGTACAATTTCTGACTTCACCAACCAGAGACACACAATGCTAATATAACAGACTGGCAAATTTCATGGTAAAATTAAGCTGGCATGTGTAAATGTTATTTAAGAAACTCAATACTCACTTTTCCTGAAAAGGGAATGAATCATTCTTGAGGCTTTGCTCTGCAGAGACCATTCTTTGGTATAATACTCCTAGTAAACAAAATAAAAAGGTACACATACATAGAAAGGGTATGGTTTGGCTCTGATATCATTTGTTGAACATCTGATAATGTTATCATGCAGTTAGATTTTAAAATAAACTTAAATGCAAAATAGAGGATAAATTATGCTTTATAATATAAATAGAGAGAAGTACTCTCCCTCAAGTCTTAACTAAAGTGATCAAGGTACAAAGGGCAGGATCCATGGCAAGTTTTATAGGTCACAGAAACCATTCCAGGATGACAACCACAGAAGACGGGACCTAGAGAGGTAAATCCTGTGAGCCACATAGAGCAGTGGTTCCCCCAACGTGGGACCCACTCCCCACAGGAGGACTTCAATTCCCAGAAGCCTAAGTCAGTACATTGGCTGATCAGTGCTTTGGGGAATTGAATTAGGCTTCTGGGAATTGAAGTCCAAAAACTAAAGGTTGGGAAATGCTGGCATAGAGTCTCATTGTGCTAGCATAGGTATTTCAAGTTGTGCTAGCATGAAAACTTGCAATCCGATTTCAGGGCTCCACATGCTGCCATCTCCATAATTATGCAAAAGTATTTCTTGAGAGTTACCACATTGGCTAAATCAACTTTAAAGATGCCTTTATGAATTCCCTCCTTCAACACCACCTCCACAGGAATCTATCACTTCAGATAGCCACAGAAAGCAACTGTAATTACTACTTTTTCTCTGTGTACCATTTCTCTGTACCGTTTCTGAGTTGGAGCACTGCCAGGGGTTGGGAGTTCAATTTCCCATAGTGTCCTCCAGAAGAAGAGCCAGCCTATAGGCATTGGACAAGCTGCATTGTCCTTGAGGGCCCCCAGAAAGGAGTGGTGAACAGCTTCTGAGTACTTTACACCTAGAAAACTCTACAAAAGGTTACCATCAGTTGGAAGTGACTTGGCAACAGGCTTTTATTTAGTTTCCAATTGCAGACATGCAATGAAGTACATCACAGACAAAAGTCCTCAACTAGTTTCAATGAAATTACCCCCACACAAGCTGAAATTGTTGCTTAACATAAGAAAATTCATAACATACAGTGGAACCTCTGTTAATGTACTGTAAATAATGCATTCTTTGAGACATTTCTTACAGCAAAAATTACTCTAACCGATTTCCCCATAAGAATGCATTGAATGCAATTTCCTATAGGAATGCACTGAAAACCAAAATATTTTAATGGAAATGCGGTTTCCCATAGGAATGCATTGAAAACCAATTAATCCGTTCTGGAGAAAATTCCGTAAACCGAGCCACTATTTTCTATAGATTTCCTTTTGTTATGCGATTTTTATGTTAACCGAGCCTTTTGTTAACCGGGGTTCCACTGTACAGTCATTTCCAAACTAACTAAGACCCTGCTGCAAAAGTTACATCGTTTCTGAAAGTTACAAATCTTCTTACACTGTACAACAGGAGTTCAGCTGTTAAATGCTGAAATGTTCTTGCGCTAAGCAACACAGGATTTCAGATGTAAAGGCATCACAAAGAGGTGGGGGTGGGGGCGAGTATTGACTCCTTGAGGCAAGAGTCAGGGATGGTCAGGCGAATCAAATACATGAGCTATCATAAATTGTTATTTGCTTTTAATAATTGAATTGCATTTGTCAGACACATTTCTGAAGAAGTCAATTGAGCTTTGTTTTTTGTTTATTTTCATAGGTAAAAAGATTGAAAGAGCTTGAAATGCAAATGTAGATGATGTAACTACTTTTGCTTTCTGTCCACTTAATTGGCCTTTGCCTTTATTGCTAAATGCAATATAGATAAAGGATTGAGTAATGCAGCAAGAGTAGATGGAAGCCGTTCTGCCACTAAAAACAGATCTCCAGACTCAGAAGGTGCTCAAAGTTCACCCTCTTCTTTAAGGGCATGTCTTATGTATTCAGTTCTGCCTCTTGGGGTATACAATATGACTTTGGGACAGCAATGAGTAAGAATGAAATTTTATTGTATTTTTATTCATTCCTATTTCATGTACAGGCCCAGTCTTTCCTGGGCCTGTACATGAAACAACAACTACAACAAAGTAGCTCTAGGAAACTTGGAACCTGTCGAATCATGGGCTTTGCAAACATTTGACTTATTAAATAACACCTTTATAAAAATTGATTTACAAAAACGTTTGAATATGATCCATGTGTGAAACAAACCCCCCCCCCCCGTTGTCACACCATAATAAGTACTTTGCATTTGTTTGACCAAGATGGAAATAGATATTTGTCCCTCTGTGTGCACAGAGTCTAGGTTTGTGATGGTGAATCTTGGCACGCCAGGTGTTCTTCGACTTCAATTCCCAGATGCCCAAGTCCCTGTGATGTGCCAAGGTTCACCAAGTATCAAGGTTCGCTATCATGGGTATAGGGCTTAAAAGGTACAGTACTGAGACAGTTCCTTCAAGGTTTCCCAAGCACTGAGAAAAGAAATAAAACAAACCACAAGAACTATGGGAATGTTGCACACCTGGAATTCGCCGTTCCAGCTTTACTTTCTGAGCATAATCCAGGGCAATAGTACAGTATGGCTTTGGCAGAGTGAGCAGCTTCTTGCAGAAATCATACACTCTGTCATATAGGTCATCAGGAATAGACAGGCTCTACAAGAGAAAGGGAGAATAAAGGTCAGAGCTGGAATAATTTAATGGGAAATTGCTGGTCCACACAAATGTTTTCAGAGAACATATTACAGTGTGGAAGACCAGCAACCAACTTTACGCCTGGTATAAAAATAATTAATTCCTTTGGAACACTCTGCAATGAGTGTCTGATCCAGATTCCAGTAAATCACCACCAGGCCCATGTAAGAGATGTTAATTCCCTCTTTCAACTTTACTCCATGCCATTTCAACACACCAAGATATGGAGAAGTTGCACACAGTTTGTAAAACTTCCATTCTGCCTCCAATTAATCAACATCTATGCTACAAAATCATCCTTTCTACTAGACATGTTTTATACCTCCTAAAATTACACATCCTACTTCACACACTTCCACTGAAAACTTATTTAATTCTTCTGAGGAATTAAGGAGGCCAGGATGCACAAGAGGCCATGATGCTGAATGCTTTACAAGGACTAGTACCTGTGGCTAGTATATCTGCTTCTAAGTAAAGTCATTAGCCATCTAGATCCCAACATAGCGTTGTTGTTCTTTTCTTTTGCTACTCTTCTTTTCTTTTCTAACTATCAGATATAATTAAGGATTGATACTGAATCAATCCCTTATAAACTATAAATGGAGAAAGAAAGCATCACATCACATTCTGTTATCTATATCTATACATCCAAATTCACTATGATAGTACATAATGATGGAAATCCTATTGCTCCCCCAATGATTTGGTGAGTCAGCTCCTCCACTAAATGCTACTGATTCAATGGGCCTACTATAATTGTGACTTGCTAGCCTGAGCAATAGGACTTCAACCATTCTGCAACAGAGGCGTGCCATGGCTCAAGCCTGAGTAGAAGTTATCTCATTTTAACTTGAAGGCTCTGCTGCCCAATTGCTGGAGTATCAGTGTTTCTCCATGGAAAAGGAAAGGCACACCATACATGCAGCAAAGCACTCTTTGTGCTGCCATGACAGATTTCTAATGTTCAAATTAAGCTGCAAAGCTGACCAACCTTGCTCAAAAATTAAGTTCTATTGACCGATTATATTGCTATTTGGCATACAGTATTAATATCATTGCTGAATTCCCATGGAGGTTATATTCTGCAAAATAATGATTTTTACCTTTATCAGTGTGTACATCAGTGTGTGAAGCAAGGGAATAATGTATTGCCAGTAGTTGCATCTTTCAGCCTGGAAAAAGCAAATAGTTATGCTTTAGATTAAACAATTTAGATCTTTTGCTAACCCGATGGCAAACAATGGGAGAGGAAAGATTGGAAGCCAGAGCTTTGCAAAAATGAACAGAAATGGTGTACTTGAGGGGGAGATACGCCACAGTGGAAAACAAAGCTGGGCTAAACAAAATATCACTAAGACACTGGCCAGATGTCTGCTGGTCTGTGTATCTAATACACTCCTGAGTTTCCATTTAGTAGGAAAAAAAGGAATAACCATATATACCTTGAGCTTCCCAATACAAACAAAACCATGCCCTCTGACAGAGAATGGAAAGGATCACAAGCAACAAGGTGGTACAGGGTAAGTGTTATCTTAAAATACTAAAGAACACCAGAACAGCTAGTTACCAAAAACACTGCAGAGATTATGAATGATCAAAGCAGAGGTTGCCCAACTTGCACCTTACTGAAGCTTTGATCATACCCACTATTGATGCTGAAATGTATAACATTAAATAGCAGACAGAGATATGGAAAGCAATTTACACTTTCATTTCCATTCCCTTGAGAATATAAACAGGTGGTATTGCAACTTATCAAGAAAAGGGGCAGAGGTGGAAAATGTAATGTTCTAAATTGCAACTTGGAGGGATGACTGAACCAAAAATCCTTAGTACAGTGGTACCTCATACAGCTATTTTAATCCGTTCCATGGGGCTCATTGTTGTACAAAACAATTGATATATGATACATGCATCATGTAGCGATTTTCCCTATGGGATGCCACTAAGTGGTTTTTCTCATTGAAAAATTGTTGGACATAGGGAAAATTGTTATGTGGGACACCATTTCCCCCAAAAACAACAACAACAAAACACACCCTAATTGTTATGCGATTTCATTGCTATATGGGGCAATTGTTGTATGAGGTTCCACTGTATAGTCATTTTATGTTTGGAAACACTTATAATGCACTCTGAGTAAAAAAGCACCCAATCAATCCAGAATATCAGATCTTCTTTTCTATTCTCTACCATCTCTGATGTCCAGTTACTCAGTGCTAGTCAAACTTACTGAAAGAAAAGTAAGGCGTGCTTGTCCAGGATTCAGAGACTGCACCAGAGCCCGATGCTGGAAGTCACAAACACAGCAGGTGGAAAGAACCTCACTGACACCCAAATCACATAATAAACACAAGTCAAAATCATATTAATATACAAACATCAAAACCACATTAAGAAGTCAAGATATTGACTCTTCTATATAGAAGGTGGCACCTAAGGAGATGCCATAAGCTGTCCTAATCCTCTTTTGAAATCGAACAGTGGTTGAGCAAGAAATCATGGTTTCATATTCAGGACACTCTCTCTCACTCACTCACTCTCTCTCACACACACACACTCTCTCTCTTTTGTGGAGTATTCTTACCCTTTCCAGTTCTTTCACCAGAATTTTGATCAAGAGGACTCCATTGCTGGGGTTCCTGTCAATTTTCTTGTGCAAGGTCCACCGCAACATTCCTATAAGACCCAAGCCAAAGCAGTAGAGTGTCATCCATTAACTCATGAGTCAGTAAGAGGAAGTTTGTATCAACTCCTTGGTCTCTCCAATGGGGCATTCTACCAGGGTTGTTCATATCCCCAAAGTTATTTAATATCTATATGAATCCATTGGGAGAAGTCATCCAGAGATTTGGAGTTCAGCGTCTCAGATATGTGGAACACACCCAACTCTATCAGAAAATAAACAAACAAAACCATTGTAGCACCTTGAAGACTGAAAAATTTTAATGTGAGCTTTCGTGGATGAAGTCCACTTCGTCAGACATGGGAGTGGGACTTCATGGCATCAATTTATATACATTCCAACTCTATATCTCCTTTTCAACTTTTGCAGTTGTAGCTCCCCCTGTGGCTCAGTGGTTAAAACACTGAGCTGGAGACTAGAAGGTCGGGTTTCAATACCCGAGAGATGCATTTGAAGACATGAAAGGAGCCTCATTCGGGCATCCCTGAGCGGAGTTTCCCCAGCAAAAAATCCTTTCAACTCTGACACGAAATTATTAATATTATAACTTCTGCAGTTGATGTTGTTCAATGCCTTGACAATTGTCTTTCCTTAATAATGGAATGGATGAAATCTAACAAGCTGACTTAACCCTGACAAGACAACCCTGGTGTTGGAAGGGCCAGGTGTACAACTAGGTGGCCTGGCCTCTACCTTAGGTGGGATTGTTCTCCCCCCCTAGGGATCAGGTGCACAACCTGGGAATTATCATGGATTCATTCTTGACCATCAAAAAAGTGGTAGTGAGTAACACCGCCTTTTCTCAATTACATCAAATTGCACAGTTGCATCCTTACTTGCACAGATGTTCCCTTAGAAACCTAGTCTACTCATTGGTAATCTTGCAGATTGACTACTATAATGCTCTCTATGTGGCGCTACTCTTGTCCTTGAAACAGAGACTTCAGCAGGTCCAGAATTCAGCTGCCAGGCTGGTGACAGGAACAAAGAAATTTGAGCACATCTCCCCAGTCTTGGCAAGTTTGCATTGGCTTCCTGTTCTTTTCCATGCCAGGTCCAAAGTTCTATTGTTAACATACAAGGCCCAATTTGCTTTGGGGCCTTTATTATCTGTTGGAGTGTCTCTCTCACAGAGTGTTCCTCTGCATCACTCGTTCATCACAATCTGCACAGTTTAAGGAGCTGATCCCGAGATTGGTCAGAAAGACTGTGACAAGAAGAGCCATCTCGGTTGTGGCACCAACATTGTGGAATGCATTACCAGTTGATCTGTGCCACATCTCTGGACATATTCAAAAAAAAGTTGAAAGAATGATTCTTTAGAGAGGTGTTAAAGGACATCCTCTCTACTGACAATTATTTGTTCTGTTCATATTTAATATTGACTGCTTTGGATGTCATAAGTGGTTATTGATTGGCTGTTGTTTTAGATATGAGTTATTGTTATGTTATTTTAATTGTTGTATACTGCCCAGAGAGGGAAACTATCCCAGATGGGGTGTGTGTAAACAAACAAATTCCTCTTATATATTTTCTATGGATAATTTACTTAACCAGTCCATCAAGCTTATTACCCTGACTTTTTCCAAATCTTTTATTAATTCTTTTTAAAGATCCTTTGAGAATTTATCTAAATTTGTTATTCGAGGCAGTGAAGATATTCATGTACTGAAAACTTTTTTATTTTTACTCCACATTTTAAGAGTATTACGGCAAAATTGATTTCTTATATCTTTTACTTTCTTGTTTAAAATAACCTAATCATTATATATACCTCTCAATTTATATAATTCTATACCCCAAATCAATTCATTTAGCCTACCCTTACCAAACCTAAAATACATCACTGTTTCAGTAGGTCCATTTGAATCAATGGAACCTATGGAGAAGTTGAGTTTACCAAATTCCCATTGATTCAATAGATTTACTCTAGAGCTCTCTTACTACACTAAGCAATAAGATTTCGGGCAGTGTATTGCAATATTCAAAGCCTATTAAGCATATATTGAAATAATAACTGAATAAAATATTTGAAAATCATATTTAAAAGGTTACAAATACAGCATATTCCCATTAAAACCTGTTTCTTGGCACATTTGGGGGAAAAATACTGGCTGAAATCCTGTTTGTTGGATAATTACATCTGTGGAAGGCTAATGATAGTAATAGTGGGGTGGAGGATTTTTGGTGATTAAAAACAGAATAAATAAGTTAATAGAAGACAACTGGTAGATTCAAGGACATAGGGCTAGCATACTTGGGTGTTTTAGGTATTTGCTTCATGAGAAAATCAGAAAAACATATTAATGAGAATAACTTGAACAAAGCATTAATATATCTTTCATTATTAAATATCTGCATCACCTGATGGTACTGACATTAGGGGGAGATTTTAGAGGGAGATTTTCAGTAATGAAAAATCTCCTCCTTCTGTCTTGGAGCACTGAAGGCTTCTACAGATGATTTTGACGTCAGAAAAGACAGGGGAGATATTTCACACAAAAGCACCTTCTTCTGGTGACATAATGCTTCCCCAAGCATAGTCGTGCCAATTCCCTGCACTGGGAGGAAGATGGAATATGAATGAAATAAATAAGTAAGTAAGTAAGTAATGAAAATGTGCCCTTGTATTTAGTTATATATTTCTATGTGGGTAAATATTCCAATCAGAAGAATACCAGAAAGCAAATGTTCTGGGAATGTATCCAACCTGGATGCTCAACCATGCTGGCATTTCTGGGGCACTTAGTCTGTTAATGCAGACTATTATGTAAAACACATATTCAAATATTTCAAGAAACAGATCATTGGTTATAAGTCTGTGGCCTCTGTCCTACCTCTCTCACACTGGAAGGCTGGATGGTGGCCATCAAGTTCCCGAAGAATGGCATGCACACTCCGGAGAAGGTCTGACTCAACCTCTTGAAATTGAAGAGAAATACAAGATGAGTATCTAAGGCAGGGGGGGCAACCTTGGCACTCCAGCTGTTCTTGGATTTCAATTCCCAGAAGCCCTGATCAGCAGGTATGCTGACTTGGGTTTCTGGTAATAGAATTCCAAGAACACCTGGAGCACCAAGGTTGGCTACCCCTCATCTAAGGTAATTTTAAAAAGAAAGGTAGCCTTAATTTGACCAAACACCCCCCCCCCCCAATTCATATTAAGGAATTATCTTGTGTTATGTAAAGTGAAAGGTCACAACCTTCTAGGCAAGTTCTCAAATTCTCTAGAAATCTTCATTAAACAATACATTAAACAAAGGAACAGGAGATGCAAACAATTGAACCATGAAGTCTACGTCTACTTACAGCCTCAAGGTAGAAAGTGGAAGGAGGCTGCAGATGTTCAAACCAGGCCCTACCAGGAATTGAAATTGCTCCAATGTCCCCAAGTTTTCTATACATTACCAATCAATTGATAATGTCTCATATACACTTGCAACTTCTACCAACAAATGGATAACTCCAGTGATATACTGGAACTACAGTGGCTCAAGTGGCTAAGATGCTGACTGGAAGGCGACAGGCCAGCAGTTCAATACCTGAATACTGCAGGATGGAATGAGCCCGCATCTTTGTCCCAGCTCCGGCCAATCTAGCAGTTCAAAAGCAAGAAATTGCAAGTAGATAAATAGGGACCACTTCGGTGGGAAGGTAAACAACATTCTGTGCGCTCTGGTGTCTAGTCATGATTGCCACATGACCACGGAAACTTCTATGGAAGCAGACAGCACTGGCTCTTCAGCTATGAAACAGAGATGAGCGCTGAACCCTAGAGTAGGATATGACTGGCTTTCAAGCAAGAGTAACCTTTACCTTTACTAGTGATATACTGCCATGCATACTAAGCATATACCAAACAACACATAAAAATTATGATCAGCAGATTACTCTTGTGATGACTGGAGGAATTCTTCCTTGATCAAAAATCATATTCAGGCCTTCAATGCTAACAGAACAGCATGATATATGTGTCTGGCTGTTGCTAGTTATCACTGATATTATAACACTTGTGATATTAATCTCTGTAGACAAATGGGCTATAATTATTACCAGTAGCAAATGTACTGCTAAAGACATATACCTCTCTGTACTTCTTTAGAAACACAGCTGATAAACTGGAGAAGATACCATTGGAGGTATCTTCTTACTGGAAATAGGATTGGCAACCTTATCAATGGTAGATTTTCTTCAGGTTAGTACTATAATATTCAAGCCTCTGGCTGCTTCTGAAGACTCAGCTAACTCACATGCCAGTGATGTTTCCAAAATGATTGCTAAGGAAATGTTCCATGTGATGAAATGGTATCCATTCCACAAAGCTTTATGCCATAAAAACATTGCTCATCTTTAAAGTATTATGATACCCTCCTCTTGTGCATTTGCTTTATCTAACTAAGGATTTAGTTTTACTTATTTATTTATTGTTCACATTTGTATGGCCTCCTCCTTGCCGAAGCGACTCTGGATGGCTCACAGATAAAAACATTAGGTAAAGGTAAAGGTTTCCCTTGCTCGAAAGCCAGTCGTATCCGACTCTAGGGTGCAGTGCTCATCTCTGTTTCTAAGCCGAAGAGCCAGTGCTGTCTGCTTCTGCAGACGTTTCCATGGTCATGTGGCAGGCATGACTAGACAACGGAGCGCACGGAACACTGTTACCTTTCCACCAAAGTGGTCCCTATTTATCTACTTGCAATTTCTTGCTTTCGAACTGCTAGGTTGGCAGGAGCTGGGACGAAGACGGGCACTCATTTCTGTCCTGCAGTACTCAGGAATCGAACTGCTGACCTTCCGCTTCCCAGTCAGCGTCTTAGCCACTTGAGCCACTGCATATAAAAAAATACATAATAAAATCAATTTAAACCATCCCCATTAAAATTCCACCCACCCCATCTGTAAAAAAAGAGGAAGGATCTTGATTATGATTTATACAAGCCAGCAGACGGGGGTCACATGTCCATCCATGCCCCACACCTGCCCTGCCAGCCAGGTTTTAAGTTATTTCCCAATTCTGTCTGCAGCCGTAACTCTATTGGCAGGAGGTTCCAGAGGGCCGGTGCGGACACAGAGAAGGCCCTCCTTCTTGTGCTAGTCATGACTGCCACATTAGAGAGCCCCTCCGGTCCGGTTCTATTACCAGAAGGATACAACTAGACAACTAAATTATTCTAGCCTGGATGAGATTATGCTAAACAGGGTTACTTTGTAGTACATTACATCATTTGGGATGACCCTTGCATCCACATGGCTGCAGAGGGGACATGAGATAAAACTTTCCATTTCTTTTTAATTGTTGCTAACCAACACAGTGCATCAGTGATGTTTTAAAAGATTTTTTTAAAAACACCCTTTTTAAAGCATCCCTGATACATTAGCAATTAAAAAGAAATGCTAAACTTCCTTTCCTTTTGCCTCTGCAGGCAAGCAGCATGGAAGCTTTCTATTTCTCAAGATTGTTAAGCAGCTTTGGTAAAGAGACCGGCCACCCAACCACTTTGGTTCGACCCCAGTAATCATACACATTGGAACCGAAACAAAACAGCTACTTCACTGAAAAACAGTAGCCCCTAACAGGGATCCAAAAAGGTGCTGGTAGGCATCAATAAGGGGAAGGCAGATTTGTGGTGGCATTAACATTGTGTGGTCAGCAGTAAAAGGAGCAAACTAGCTTATCTCCTACCCAGACCAAACTTCAAGACAAATGGTTTTCTGACTGCAACATAACACAATTATCTGCCTTCAATGTTATTCTCTCTGTTTTTCAGGTGTGTAAGAGTGATGGAACTGGGGATATTCCATTCCTCTGATCTAGCCATTTCATGTTTAATAAGAAACACAAACCTGGGCTCTCCATAACTGGTTAGAGGACACAGCAATCAGTCACAGTCTTATTCACATCAATGCTTCTGACAGAAGAGGGTGAGCATGGAGCTCAGTTTCACTCAGCATTTCCCTGTTTCCTTATGTTGCTTCTGAATACAAGACGGTAGCTGGATGGGTTTGAAGTTCACACCTAGGACCTGTTCAGAATCACATGAACACATAGGAATGGTCTTTTAAAATATTATTCAATGGTCAGGGTGCACCTGTGCAAAAACAACAAGCTACAAGAGATCACATTCTCAGAGAATACAGGGCTGGCCCTGACATGCTGCTGATGCTGGGAGGCAGCAATATAGGTGGGAAGTCTTCTTCTCCCTAAGACAGCTTGCTTTCTTGAGATGTGGGGAGGGATGCTTTGCCTTCCTCAATGTTGAAGAAAGGTTTAATTCCTGATCTAATTGGCTTTTGCACATAAAACAGGAAGGGGCGCCATCTTGTTCTTTGCCTCAGGCAGCAAGATGTCAGGCCTAGGTTTCACAATGACATACATTCATTCTGACAAATTACTGACTTCAGGATGTTGACAGGAATTATTGTCAAGAATGCCAGCAAGATGGCTACCTGTGGTGTATTTAATGTCACATCCATATGTTTACTCATGTATTAAATTTATATCCCCCAGTTTTACATACCTAAACTTATGGCATGGTTGGAAATCACTTTAGATTAAACTCAACTGTTAATCTTATTTTGAATAGACCTACTGAATCAATTTCTGAATGGTAAGTCAACACACAAATCCCACTGATTCAACAGATCCACTTTGGTTAATAACACCTGTTCAGTTTAGGCCGTGATGCATAAATACATGGTAGAACAAAACCGTGAACAAAAAGTCAAGAATAAGAAAGATACGACTTACTATATGATACTGTGAAGAAAATAAAGCATCATTGGCAGCTGTCAGCAGTCTATAACCACACCCGAGCTGCAACCAGATTTCTTCTGAATTTGCCAATCTCCATTATGACAGAACATGTCTGAGAAGAAAAACTCGCTTTACCTGCTTCATCACCTTCAGCCGATACCTGAGCACATAGCTGAAAGAATCAGAAAGTGGGATGCCTTGGTTCTTCTCCCTCACTCAGACGTTGCCTGCCTTCTGCCACATCCATTTCCCCTGCTGGAAATGAAAGCCAGCATACATTTGCATTTTGTTTTTGTTTTACACAGCTATGATCACCTCATTCTCATCTTTAAAATGATGTTTTGGGGGCTGCAGAGGTGGTAGGGAAACTCTTCTCTCTCACATGCCTTTATTGTTCACTAACTGCACAGCACCACAAAATGTTCACTTGCTTTCCCACCCAGAGCATGTGGGCGAGCTGCACTCCAAGGATTCCTGAAACTGACCTCAAAGACAATCTGAGAAACAGAACAAGAAACATGGCATGAGAAAGAGAACTGCAGCCTTTACCACCTTTACAATGAGGGTGGATCCATCTCAGTAGTTTTTCCAACATAAGCTACCCCCTTCTCCCCCACAGGTGCACATATGAAAGGTTCATTTCACTAACTGGCATGAGAGCAATAACTTTCAGAGGGGTGGCTGTGTTAAACTGAGGCACCAGTGACATTAGAGTGTCTTCAACATATTAAAGACCAAAGGGTTTATTATGACCTTTTTCAGGCTTATGTATGTTCTCAGAGCTTGGAAACATTTTCTGGACCACAGCATGATACTGGCCATATTGGCTGGAGAATTCTGGAAGTTTTGTGTATCACATACTGTCAAGTTACTTTTTGAAGTATGTGAGATCTTAACAGAACATACCTGTCAAGTTTTGGGAAATTTCTGTCAACCCCCCGTATTTTACACTCTTTCCTGCCATTATCCCGTATTAGTTAGACTGCAACTAGACTGGAGTTAGACTGGAGGCCAGCACAGGATAAGCATAGCTGTCCAGTTTCCCGTTTTGGCCAGGAAATTTCCCTTAATTGACAGAAATTTCCTGAAACTTGACAGGTATGTAACATAATGGTTTGCCACTGCCACAACTCCATCTGTGAGTTTCCACAACTAATCAGGGAAGAGAATCTAGGTCTTTTGAATCCTAACCTGGCTCTCTACCCACTGCACCACACTGGTTCTCTAGATGTCATTGTCTGGAGGGGAATAACATCTTAATTGCTGACACTTCATCATATGCATGAAAGCATAGGACAGTGGTGAGAAACCTTGGCACTCCAGGTGTTCTTTGACTTCAATTACCAGAAGCCCAAGTCAGCACTCCTGCTGATCAGAGCTTCTGGGAATTGATGTTCAAGAACACCTGGAGTGCCAAGGTTGGCCATCACTGGCACAGGACATCAAGGTAAATGCATAATTAAAAGCATTACCTCCCTAACTGTTTGTCATTTTATAATATCCTAGCACCTGCTCCTGAAGAAGATTTGGCACAGTATGTTTGAAATTACTTGCGAGGTGAAATCCAAGAACTCCTGTGCTGCAGGCACAGATAGATATTTGTCCTTACTAGATAATTCACTGCTTCTTAAAATGTCCAACTGTACCATGAAGTCATGGCCAGTCCTACCTTTAGGCACAGAAGCAGTGGCCCCAGGCATGAAACATTGTGGGACAGTGTACAAAGCAATGGTATGGTTTTGGAGGACAGAATTCTGGGTATTATGTCTCATGACCAGACGCACCCACAACTAGCCTGTTTCTCTCAAGTAGAGTAGAAGATTCTATCCTGCAAAATTTAATTCAGAGACCAACTACGATTTATAAGTTGAATGAAGAACAGTATAATTTTCATTGTCTTTGGGTAGCAAAATGTCTTGGGTCAGCCCTGCGAAGGGACATGTATCCTACTAGCAGTGGTGGGATCCAAAAAAGTTTACTACCACACTGTGAGCATGGTATGGTGGGCGTGGCCAGGGGGAAAGCCCTGCATTGCACCCGAATTAGGACTACTTTATTTCAATACTTGGATGGGTGGGGCCAGCCTGAATTTCTGCTACCGGTCCTTCAACTCAGTGACTCTTGTATTGATTTGTATTCCCCACCCCACCCCAATCAAACTGTGGCAGTTGGGAAAGAGAGCTGCACTACAGGTCTGCTCTTGAATTGCAAGATGAAGCAATTCAAGCAATCTTCTAATGCTTCAGATAATCAGGCCTGTTAAATTCCACCTGAAGACATTCAGATGATCTTCAAGCTACTTATCAATTTAAAACCAAACAGGTCACAACAGTTCTGAATAATAACCAATTCAGGAATTGTTGTGTCTGGCCCTTAGAAAGAATAGTCTAGGCAACGATGAACAGAATAACAAGGGTTTATTGTAAAGTCCTTCTGGTTACTCTTACAAGGCTATCCGGACAGAAGATGGCTACACAAGTCCCATGTAATTGGCCTCTCTGAATTCCACCGTAGAAGGCAATGCATTGAGCTACGCCCTGTGAATGTGCGTATAGACAAGACCCCAGGTTAGCCCTCTGTGGCTTAACCTGCAGTGGTTATGGGAAGCATAGATCCGGCCCGGCCCCACCTTTGTTTACCCATGGGGCTTATATAGTGTCTCCCCGGTAGTGACTCCTTGCTACAATGTAGTAATCCGCCGGACAGTCATAACTAACCAATCATAACATGTTATACAAGTATTAACCAATCAGGAACAGGATCGAAACTTGTAACCAATCACAGAACTCTAATTATCATAATGAGTGCACCCTGAAGGGGAGATTGTGCACCAAATCTAGCTCCTAATTCTGATGGTGGGAAATCGCCATTTTGTCTTTGCAAGGCGTTGTTTGAACAACTTGCAATTCTGCCTGAATACACAACAGGAACTCAACTGAATAAAATTACTACTGGATTAATGTTGTTTTAAGGACGGATCATATTTGGTTACAGTTCCTGTCAAAGTACATCTCCCAAACATTTGTAGGTAGCACTTGCTATCTTTGGTGCTGGCGCAATGAAAATAATCAAAATAATGACTCTCTTAACTTCAGTTCAATTCAAATTGTATTATACTCATATACGTGCTGTAATGAGCTTTTTGTGGAGCTTCTTATAAACAGAATCTTGTTCAAAAATCTTGTAGCATAAGTCAAACATCAACCAAAAATTAGAAACATTGCACCCCAAAGGACTGAATTATGAATCTGATCTTTCGTGTTTTCTATAAGAACTTACAACAACACAGGTGTAGAGCACATTCTCGTGGTCCCGAAGTGAGAACAGGTGAAGTAATACAGGTTTATTTAAGGGTAGAAATCAGGTGGAAGGTAACGTCCCGTAGAGAAATTGCAGAAGAGATAGAGAGGACGCAATAGAAAAAACTGGTAAGCGTTAGCTGCGTACAAGGTTAGTACCAGGTTGCATGTTTGTTTTGAGAACTAATTAATGAAGTATTTTGTAATCTTTGTAATTTTTCAGCTGTGGTTAATACTCCCCTGATGAAAAAATTCATTGAAATGTCTAAATTAACCGGCTAGACATCGGGAGTGTTGAATGATTTATACATGAAAGACATACAAGAAAGGATTTTCGAGTTGAAGAGAATATATGTTTTTGGTTGATGTTTGACTTATGCTGCAAGATTTTTGAACAAGATTCTGTTTATAAGAAGCTCCACAAGAGGCTCATTACAGCACGTGTATGGATATAATACAATTTGAATTGAACTGAAGTTAAGAGAGTCATTATTTTGATTATTTTCATTGCGCCAGCACCAATGGTTTTTTTGCATTCGTACCATTTGACACCGTTTGACCGTTTTTTGTGAGAGCACTTGCTATCTTGGCAGAGCTTGAGAAGTTCAAAAATGGTGAAAGCTACTTTTTGGACTACAGTTCCCAGAATTCCATCACTACAATGGCTGCTCCATGCTAGTTGGAAGATGCCAGGATCTGCAGTCCCCACAAAAAAGTTAAAGTTCCCAATCTCTTAAAAACATACTGTTGAGAATCGATATAAAGATATTCTGAAGATATGCATAACTGAGTAGGGACAAGACTACACTTTAGACCAGTGTCCCCCAACCTTTGGTTTTTGGACTTCAATTCCCAGAAGCCTAAGTTAATACATTGGCTGAGCAGTGCTTTTGGGAATTGGCTTAGGCTTCTAGGAATTGAAGTCCAAAAGCCAATGGCTGGGGAACACTGCTTTAGACCACAGACGATCATCCTAAAATTGTTCAAGTTATGTTCAGCAAATCATTACATTCATTCTTCTCTAAAATAACTTTCCAAGCTCTGTATTTTAAGGGCTGAATATTTCTTTTCCTTTAAAGCGGTCAGCATCATTCATTAACAGATAGTCTCACAGCCTTTCGGAGAAATGGTGCTGAGGGGCCTCTTTATCATTTCCGCTGCTCTATTTTTAAGACCCCGGTTGAGGCAGAGGTGATTGCCAGATAGCCTGGCTTCCTCTTCACACCTTCCACGTTGTGGCTATTGAGGCTACAAATATCCTGCAGTACACAAAGCTCTCATGTTACCCAGCTCTGTCATGATTAAAAATAAACCAAATTAAAACCAGCCTCAGATTTTTCATCACGAGACCCCAGATCTTGGGGAAAATTAATTCTGGGGGTTGAAACATCCAGAATCTTCCAGTCACCATGACCAAGACCATGAAATCTTGAGTTTAAAAAGTGTGTGGGGGGTGGGTGGATTTCTGCTTGTGGCTTTGATTCCTAATTAAACGTTCCCTAGCAATATGAGCCTGTAAGTGGTATAAAAATTGTGGCAATTCCCCACTCACCCAAGTCACCTGACTTTACCTGTGACTAAAGTTTGAAAGCAAGAATTGCAAATAGATAAATAGGGACCACTTCAGAGGGAAGGTAAACAGCACTCCAGTGTCGAGGCATGCCTGCCACATGTCCACGGAAACATCTGCAGATGCAGACAGCGGTGGCTCTTTGGCTATAAACAGAGATGAGCACTGCACCCTAGAGTCTGATATGACTGGCTTTCGAGCAAGGACGGCGTTAATCTCCATGAATGCCCTAAACTCGGAGGATGTGAAACAACTAGCGTTGTCGCTAATTAACGTGTCGGGTATGCCGAACGTGGAAAAGAGCCTCCGCAAATGCTTAATGGTCTGGGCCGAGGAGGTGCTCATGACTGGGATAACCTCCAACCACTTGGAGAAGGCGTCCACGACAAGAAGAAACAGGGTGCCTCTGAACGGGCCCACGAAATCAATGTGCACCCGGGACCACGGCCCCTTGGCCGAGTCCCATTCCCTGTGGGGAAGGCGGGCCTCCTCTGGTCTGGAGCATTGGCAACTTTCACAAGTGCCGACCATGTGCTCGATGTCGGCGTCCAGCTGGGGCCACCAGAAGTAACTCCGGGCCAGCGCCTTGGATCGCACGATGCCGGGGTGGCTGACGTGCAGCAGTTTGAGCACCCGCGGCTGAAGGGAAGTGGGAATCACCACCCGCCGCCCCCACAAGAGGCACCCCCTCTCTAGGGACAGCTCTAACTTTTTCCTGAAAAATGGGGCAAACTCCTCCGCTGGGGAGGACGCCGGCCACCCTTTCTGCACCCAGGAGCTAACTGCCACTAACGTCTTGTCCTTCTCTGTCGCTTTGGCAATGTCGGCGGGCATTACGGGGGGGGCGAATCCAGCACCTCTATCATAAGAACCTGATGGTCCCGCTCCCCCTTGCTCACCTGGCTGGGCGTCAGGGGGAGGGGAGACCTTGATAGAGCGTCTGCATGGCTGATCTCTTTCCCGGGCTGGTAGACCAACGCGTGCTGGTACGTGTTGAGAAAAATTGCCCACCTGAGCATCCTCGGGGACAGGATCTGTGGGGTGGGCTTATCTGCGGTAAAAATGCCTAGCAGGGGCTTGTGGTCCGTTACAATGGTGAAGGGGCGGCCATACAGAAAATCGTGAAATTTTTTCGTCCCCGCAACTATTGCTAGTGCCTCCCTGTCTGTCTGTGCGTAGTTTCTCTCCGCTTGGGACAGGGACCTGGAGTAAAATGCTATCGGGGCCTCCCTTCCGTCTTCCAGCACGTGGCACAGCACCGCCCCCACTCCCACCGGGGATGCATCACAGGTCAGGACTACCGGGTGTTTGGGGTTGAAATGGGTCAGTATGGCATCAGACGCTAGGAGACTTTTTAGTTCGCTAAATGCCCTTTCTTGGTCCTCGCCCCACTTCCATGTCTGATCTTTTTTAAGCAGTTTGTGTAGCGGTTCAGCTACTGCTGCCTTCCGGGGGAGGAAGGAGTGGTAAAAGTTGAGCAGCCCTAGGAACGACTGCAGCTCGGGCTTGGAGATGGGGCGGGGGGCTTTCTTAATGGCGGCCACCTTGGATTTGGATGGTTTTATCCCCTCAGGAGTCACACAAAACCCCAGGAACTCAACCTCGGTCGCGAAGAAGACGCATTTGTCCTTTCGCAGTCTCAACCCCGCTTTTTCGAATATTGTCAGGACCTTCCCCAACCTCTTGGCCAATTCGACCCGACTCCCCCCCCCCGTTATTAACACGTCATCAAAATAAGGCAACACCCCCTCTAGCCCCTTCAGGAGGCGTTCCACGAGTGATTGGAAAATTCCAGGCGCCGAATTCACGCCAAACTGAAGGCGCGTCACCTGGAACGCCCCCTTATGGGTGACTATGGTCTGCGCAGCAGCTGCGGCAGGGGACACCGTGAGCTGCTGGTAGGCCTGTGCTAAGTCGAGCTTAGCGAAACACTTTCCCCCGTGTAACCTGGCCAGCAGATGGCTGACTACCGGCACCGGATACACATTCGGGCGGATCGCCTTGTTGATGGTGCACTTGTAATCGGCGCATATGCGGACCTCCCCATTGGCCTTTAGTGCGGTTACAATTGGAGTTTCCCACTCCGCAGAATCAACAGGCACAAGGATTCCCTGGCCCACCAATTTGTCCAGTTCCGCCTCTATCTTGTCCTTGAGTGCGAACGGCACCCGGCGTGGTTTGAGTCGAATTGGGCGGACCTCCGGGTCCAGGTCGAAAGTCACTGGGGGCCCCTTGAATTTCCCCAGTCCCTTTTTGAAAACTTCGGGGTGTGCCTCGCACACCTCCTGAATCGGGTCAGACCCAACGGCGTGCATCCCAACGGCGTGCACCCCCCCAATAAACAACCCCAGGGGCTGGAACCATTGAGTCCCGAGGAGGCTGCAATCTCCCCCTTTAAGCACGATTAGAGGGAGGGACGCGGCGTGCTTCTTGAATTTAACCTGAAATTCTCCAACCCCCAACACTGGAATGCTGTTCCCTTGCACGTCCCGTAGTGTGGACCTCAACGCTTTGAGCTTGGGTCGCCTGTGGGGGGCAATTCTCAAAAACTCCCTCTGGGAAATGATTGAATATGAGGACCCCGAGTCAATTTCCATGCTAATGGGAACCCCTTGAACTAGTACCTCAACAAAGTAGCGGGGGTGTCCTACGGACACGCTGAATACTGGGGCGTCGTCCTCGCTGCCGTCGGAGATGCGGCCCACGCCGTCCTGCTTCCGCGTGGCCTGAGCGCCGTCCTTGGGTCTCGTTGAGCGGTCTTGTCCCGCGGAACGGTCTGCTGAGCTTCTCCGGGTCTCACGCCTCTTCCTGCACACCTTGGCGATGTGCCCGCGGCGGCCGCAGTTGTGGCACTCGGCCTTCCGAAACGGGCATTTTACGCGGTCGTGGGCCGCTCCACAGCCGTCGCACCGCCGGCTCTCTTTCCGGACCCTCCGGACATCCTCATCGTCGCTGCTCTCTGCGGACGACCTCGAAGCTCGCCGGGCCGCATGCACCGGAGTCTCTGCCTTGCTCGACTTCGGCCGCCAGTCCTGGAGTTCTTGGACCCCAGCCTTTGTAGCTTCCGCGGCCTGTGCCGCTCTGACGACCTCCTGCAACGTGGGAGGCGGCTCTTGGTTCATTAATGTGCGCTGGGTTTCGGCGTCGTTCAGGCCGCACAGCACACAGTCCCGGAGGGTGATTTCGGCATTCTCCCATTTGCACGGGCCGGCCGCCAGCCGCAGGGCCGCCGCGAATGCGGCGACCGTCTCCCCGGGCGCTTGGACTCGCCTCCAGAATGCACTCCAAGCGGGAAACATCGCCGTGGCGGGCCGGACGTGCTCACGCAGCATCTGCATGAGTTCCTTGGCCTTGAATTCGCTCACCCTCCTCGGTGCGATCAGGTCCACCAAGGTCCTTTTGGTTTCTTGTCCGAGCATCCTGGTGAAGATGGCCCTTTTCTTTGCCTCTTCCGTGACTTCGGACTCAATCAGTGCTGCCTGGAAGTCCATTTCGAAGATCTCCCAGTTGCCCGGTTTCCTGATTTCGAAACCGGCGCATGTCTTGGTCCCGTGGGCTGCCATTATCCCACCTTCGTCGCCAATTTAGTGTAAGGGACCAAAGACAACGAAACAGCCAAAGGGTTGGCTTAACACAGGTTTATTGCATGATGATCCGGAGGAACATGTGGTAATGGCAGATGGGTAGCTCAATATATACAGCTGGCTATACATTTGAATGTGGCTCGTCGACAGACTATTGGTTGCTGCCTGCGTGACGTCGTAGAAGGTCACGCCCTTCTTGACCAGGTGAAGAGGTGGCGGGGAATCTTCCCGCGCTGCTGATCCAGGTGAATCTGAGCCATGAGAGCTGGACGCTCGCTATTGCCATCTAGTGGTCACTAGCTCGCGTCCCCTTATCAGGTTTACATTGATACAGCTGAAGGTTATAATGTTGCACACAGAAAGGTTACATTGTTACCACATGGCTAAGGTACATTGTTAAAGGCACAGCTTTACAGAACACAACAATACCTCATAAGGAACATGCCTCCCACCATCAGTTTTTAGAGCCACCGCAGGAATATACATAAGCAAAAAAGGTGACATCGCTGTCAACTCCTGTTCTACTCCTGTTTAGAAAATATACCCTCTTGTTGGTATCACTCCACCTAAAATAGTGGTGACAAACCTTGTCACTCCAGGTGTTCTGGAACTTTAATTCCCAGACATCCTGATCAGCAAGAGTGCTAACTTGGGCTTCTAGGGATTAAAGTCCAAGAACACATAGAGTGCCAAGGTTCACCATCACTGACCTAAGATAAGGAGAGAAGCAGCAGCAGACACTGAGAGAACTAAGCAAAAGAATGACCCTCGACATCTTCTGAGCGGATATGAGCCTCAAGTCCACTGACTCAGATCCAGGAAGAGCTTTATGACAAAAACAAACATTCCTAAGGGTACACAAGAGCAAAACCAAGTTAGAAGATGGAAGAAGGAGCTCACTGGACAAGGAACAACATTAAAGGAGGATATAGCAGAGGAACTCAACCTTCCCTACATCACTTGAAGGACCTTAAAAAGGCTGAGGATTGAAGTCCCTAAATGCAAGACCAACATACTCAAGTGGGGGCTGCTGGTGGACAACAACAAGCTGTGTAAATGTGGAGATATATAGAATCTGGCTCATTTACTGGTCTGCCAATTACTGCCAGAAACATGCACCAATGAGGAATTAAGCTTGGCCAACAACAAAGCCAAGAAAGTGGCGTCAGTTTTGCATCCCAGGGTTTGATCGGGACACAAAAGATGCAGAAGCAGGAATATAAACAATCATCTATGAATATATAATATATTTATATCTTCCAGACTAAGCATTTTTGCTACTTTTCCCTAGCAAGTGGGATTCATAATACCCAAAATTTAGATTTCTGAGGAGCCCCCCTGGGTGGTGTCATAAATGTCTAGGCCTGTTCCTTGTTTGTTCAGATCAAACACATTTACCACAGAGATGGTCAATGTCTGAAAACCTCTTCCTCAAGGGTAAGCATGCTTTGACCATTTTTATTTTTAGGCACCTGCTGAGACATGTCTATTTATGGAAACACTCTTGGTATAATTCAGCCTACCATGTATTTTCTTCCTGTGAGTATTCAGATGTCACATTTTGTTTGCATATAGGTGGACTACAACTTTCAGCCACACAATTTGTAAATGTGTAGGGGAGGAATTGAATGTTTCCTATCCCTCCTACTGGGTTCCAGGAGTCCCTAGAGATACTTTTCATCCTGGGGAAGACTTTGGGAGATGCAGACTGAGAGAGGGACCCTTTAATGTCCAAACATTGCTGTAGGTCCTGGTTCTACCAATGGAATACATGGTGGGGATTTTGGGGCATTAAAGAGACTTCCCTTAAATCTGCTGCTCTCAAAGGCTTCCCTGGGATCTAAGAGGTTCTAGGGATCCCAAAAGCTTGAAAAGGGGAAAAATGAAACTTTTAACCAGTGATGAGGATTCTTGGGAACTATTCCCCACCTCTGATCTACTTCCATAGGAAGATATATGCTTTTATTATGAACAGAACTGTCAACTCAGGGAGGGGATTACTTGTGGTCCTTTTCAGTTTTCTGAATTCAACTCCCATCTGTTCTAGCAAATTATAGTGGTTCTAGAAGCTGTGGCCCAGCAATATCTGGTAGGTTTCCCACCTTTGAACTAGGGCTATCAACCCTTTCCATAACAGGAATAACTCCTTGAATGTTTCTTCTGGTGGCTCCACACATTAAAATTGTTTCAGGAAAACTAAAGTGTATACTGTAACACTGTTTGCTCCTGCAGTACCTGTATCTTGTGTAACCATCTCACACAAGTGTATGTGTATCTTAAAATACCAGTATACACACAAATCTGGAGAATTTGATTGAGCCAATGCACATATAATGCTGCTTAAATGACTACATACAGTTATGGATGATTACAAAACATTACAAGTTTGCTGTGCAAACAGAACAAAATACAAATGAATAGTTGTCATTGTGCAAATATTCATATATGTTGTAAAGATATATTTCTTTAAAGAAAATAGGCTTAGATTTTGTTTCATTATTGTGATCTCTGTGAAAGAATTCTGTAATTAGAATCTGCTCATCTGTGCTTGGATATAGTTGTCATTACCTATGACATTTGAATAATTCTCAAGGACAGTTATTTAAGATCATGCAAGCAACTTTTGCATTTCTTTCATATTGATCAGCTCTCCTCCCTGAAAACTTTCTTTCTCTTTCTTTAGTCACATCTGAGTGTTACAGAATTAAAAATTATGGCTGCATATGAAAGACACTCTTCAGCATTCATCAATATGGTGTTTTTGTTTTCTATAATTTAGCCTCTTCTGTTTTAATATGTTAAAGGTGTGCAGACACCTTTTCCTCAATGTTAGCATCATCTTGGGCAGAGGTGGAGATCCAGTGACCTTAAGGCCACAAACAGCCTTCTAGGTCCTTAAATGAATCCCTTTACCTGAATCCACATTTTACAGAGCAAATCCTCTTATTTTTATTAATACATTTTTGTTAGTCTTTTATACTTTTATTTTTAATAATTTTAAAATTAAGTTTTTTGAAATTATTAAGTACATTTGGCCTTCCAACAGGAAAATTCCCCACCCCTGATTTGGGGGGTTGATGTCTATAAAGTAGATGGGTTTGGTGCTGAACCTTATTTCATTCATCATTTGCTAGTACCTATTGACATACTTCCAGAGGGGCTTTGCCAAACCAAAAAAAAATAGAATTTTTCAGCAGAGGTATGTTTCAGGCAGCCAGTAATAATCCTATATGATTCATTAGAGCTACATGTACTTGTTTGGAATGTGCTAATTTTTACCACATGGCACTAGGACGTAGTGGTGAACCTTGGTACTTCAGGTGTTCTTGGACTTCAATTACCAGAAGCCCAAGTCAGCACTCCTGCTGATCAAGGCTTCTGGGAACTGAAGTTCAAGAACACCTGGAGTCCCAAGATTCACCACCACTGCACTAGGATATCCCACTGTGGAGCAGCACAGGCACAAAACATTTCTTATTGTTTTGGGGTATGTGCCCCAGTATGAACCAACCAGTTTCCAAAGTATGTTATTTCTGGCAGCAACTTTCTCTTTGATGTTTAGACAACGTTTTTTGTTCTAGGTCGGAACAATGCCCAGATATTTTGAGGAAGGGCAATGTTCCAAAATCTTGCCTTCTCAACTAACATAGAGCTTCCTCTGAGCTTCTCTGTTCTTTAAGTGAGCGTCACAGACTTGTGATTTTAAATGGTTTGGTTTTAGCTGGATGTTTTTATAATACAGTACTGTATAAGGAAAGATTTTCTAATGCAGAGGTTAGCTCAGTGATGGGCAGTCTTGGCCCTCCAGCTGTTCTTGAACTTCAATTCCCAGAGGCCCTGATCAGCAGGAGTGCTGATTTGGGCTTCTGGGAATTGAAGTTCAAGAACAGCTGGAGGGCCAAGACTGCCCATCACTGGGTTAGCTGATATTCAATGGACTCAAAGGATTCCTCTTGGACTGTCAAGGAAGACCATCAGCAAAAGTGAGACTCCTAGCACACATTAACACTGGTTGATCATTTATGTAAATGTTTAATAAGTAATGGTGCCAGGACTCTAGCCTGTGGTAGACCATTCCTTTGATTTCTCCAGTGACTGTTCCTCCCTTGAAAATCAACAAAGAATCTTTGATTCTAAGGTAGAGAGACAACTATTTCTGTTAGTACATGATCTTTATTAAGGAGGTAGAGCTTTCTAAGTGCCTCTACCAAACATTATTCAAATACACAGCTAGAAGATGAGGAATATTTGGCTCAGTAATACAATGAGTGAGAAGAATCATGTTGTAGATTACTAGTTGAATATGAGTCAATAGTGTGACGTGGTTGCTGCAAAATGCCGACTGCAATATTAAGCTGCATTAACAGAATTATAGTCTCCAAAACCCATGAGGTACTATTCCCCCTCTATTTGGCATTAGTTAGGACACATCTAGAGTCTGTATCTAGTTCTGGACACGTACTTTAAAAAGGATGTCAACAAACTTGAGCAGGTACAGAGAAAGGCAACAATGATCAGCAGTGGACAGGAAACCAAGACATAGTGAAGAAACTGGGCATGTTTCACCTTTAAAATAGGTGACTGCCAGGGGATATGACGGCTAGTACCTTGCAAATACTTGAACGATAGTCATAAAGAGGAGGGACAGGATCTGTTCTTGATCATCCCAGAGTGCAGGACACATAATAATGGGCTCAAGTTATGGGAAACCTGATATATGCTGAATATCAAGAAAACTCTAACTGTTAAAGCAGTATGACAATGGGAGGTAGGGAGTGCCCCAACACTTGGAGGCATTGAAAAGAAAATTAGATAGCCATCTGTCAGATCAGCTTTGAATTGAATTCCTGCATTGAGTCTCACAGGTCCCTTCCAACTCAATTCTATGATCTATCTGATCTACCCAGTCGTCTCAGGCCTTGACTGCTACCCTGACAAAGATAAAATAAATGTGCTTTCTTGGTGGTGGCACCTTTGCTACAGAATGATTTAGATCGTAACATTTGTCAGGCCTCCCTCGTTTTAGGCATTTAGAAAAGCATAAAAATCATATCCAACAGGATGTGGCAGAAAGTGGCAGATCCCATGCAATATAGGAGCACTGTGGGAACTACAAGAGCTACTCAGGATTTCGAACATCTGTTAGAAGGAGAACTGACAGCTGAATACATTTTTTTTTCACATCATGTCTGTCGAACTATTTCACAATATTTTTCTGCAGCTGGAGAAGGATGTGTAGACCATCAGTTCCTAGCCATTAATGATTCTTTAGAGAATTCTTTCAATGACATGTTTAATTACTTTTAGGAAAAAGAGCATGCTTTCAGGAAGCAACTACCCATTAAAGTTTAGACTCTTTCTCCTCCCACTTCCACTGACAATTTTAAGAAAAACAACTGATGGAGGGGGTGGGGGTGGATTTCCAGCCCTTGGTGTCAGTTCAGTTCTTAGAAAAAGCAGTTTCCCCTGAGACAATGCAGAAACAAGAAGTAGCAGGGCCATATAGTATTCCCCTTTTCTCCCCTCTTATGTTTCCCTGTCTACTCTCCAAAACAAAGATAAGCAGCACCTTGTTTATTTTATTTATTTATTTAAAAACATTTCTATCCCGCTTCCCTCACTCAAGAGTGACCCGAAGCGGCTCACAAACATAATTAAAAACAACAATAAAAACAGTTTAACAAAGCCCATTAAAAACCTATTTTAAAACCACCTAAAAAACCCTCCCCTCCCCACACAGTTAAAAAGTATCAGGATAAGCCAGCGGGACTGGGAAGTTGATGCATCCATGCCCCATGGACAAACTGCTTCAGTAATACAACATGCAGTACTTTCACACTCCAAAGTAGTTCAAATGCAGGTTCAAAACTATGCTCTGTGGCCCAGGATTTCCTCACTTTACTTTCTTAATCAGGAGAAGCTGAACTATGGAACCATCTAAGGCTCACTTTTGAGAACTGTTACCTCTTTGCTCACTCTAGGTATTCAGACCACTGTACCCATGGACGGTTAAGATGCTGAACTCGATGACTGGAAGGTTGGAGTTCGATTCCTGGGTACTGCATGACGGAGTGAGCTACCGTCTCAGTCCCAGCTCCTGCCAACCTAGCAGTTTGAAAGCAAGGAATTGCAAGTAGATAAACAGGGACTACTTGGGTGGGAAGGTAAACAGAGTTTCGTGCACTCCGGTGTTAAGGCATGCCTGCCACATGTTCATGGAAATGTTTGCAGACACAGACAGCACTGGCTCTTTGACTATAAACAGAGATGAGCACTGAACCCTAGAGTCAAATACAACTGGCTTTTGAGCAAGGGTGACCTAAAGCATTACCATAGGGCGGGGGTGCCCAAATTAAGGCCCAGGGGCTGGATCCAGCCCGTGGGCTATAGTTTGGGCATCCCTGCCATAGGGCAGAATGACAAGGTGAACTGAATTTGACAAGGACTGAGGCATTTCTACTGGAGCGCCATGTGAAATTTTCCCTGGCTCCACAGCTCTTACGGCTTTGATGGTGTGGGGATATTTGCTGCTATTATGCTTGGGTTTAGCCCTTTAACCAGCCAGATCTCAGCCCAACTCCAACCCCCCAACACACACACACACACACAAAGTTTACAAGAAGCCACAATGCTGCAACAGGAACCCACAGTAACCAGAAGTCATATGATGTCTCCTAACCCTTTCCCATTCAAAATTAATAGGACAGCAGAGAAGTCTGCATGTTTTTCAGTCTTGTAAATCACTTGCATTCAACCACTGAATTAGGATTGAACCGAGAAAAAATGAAACCCTTGCCAATATTTTTTGACCCTCTAGCTTTTTTTCCAGCCCAGGGAAAGACAGACAGTGCGACCAATAAAGTCTACAATTCCATTTTCCTGTTCACTGTGCACACTCCTTGGATGTACAGTACATATACACACAGCATATGTATTTACATGCATGTGAATAGTTGCCTTTGTATGGAGTGGTCCCCCTTTTCAGAATCATGTTTGGCTTCACAGACTCTACATACGGATGTTTATTGCACAGTGGCTGGAGGCATCAAGGGCCATTTGTACATCTCCGTGTTCAGCTCTGCCAGCCTTGCACCCTCTAATCCAGTCTAATTCTCTCTCTCAAGAGCACCAGTAGAGAATAGTGCTCATTCCCAGTGTTGAATCAATCATCATAGCTCAAGCACCACAAGTAGAATTGTCATGCCACTGTCCGCATAGAGCTTTTCACCTGTGAAGAATCAGAGGCTGACATGCATTTAGCAACAAACCCTTAAAGGTAAAGGTCTCCCTTGCTCAGAAGCAGTCATGTCTGACTCTAGGAAGCATTGCACGCTGCCTGCATCTGCAGACATTTCCATGGATATGTGGCAGGCATGACTAAACATATGGAACACTATTACCTTTCCTGCCAAAGCAGTACCTGTTTATCTACTTGCAATTTTTTGCTTTCGAACTCCTAGGTTGGCAGGAAACAAACCCTTAACGAGCTATAAATAGTGTTGAAAAAGCAGCTGCCATATGGGCATGCCTGTAACAGGGCATCTTTCCAACAAATGTGCTAAGGGATAAAACTGTTGCAACACAAGCTCACATCTTGCAACACAAGCTCACATCGGGCAGGCTTGCTCCCAAAGGACACCACAGTTTCCCTCACATCTCTCTTCTAGTTTTTCCTATCTCAAATTGTAGGGTCATTTGGAAAGAATGATGCCTTAAACGCCTCTGTCAGTAAACTGAACAGGTGGGTGAAGAACAGAGAACTCTTCCTCGCCCTCAAGAGGGGGCATGAGTGCTGCCAGGGTCCACTACCCAGAATATTCAGGAACATCTGGGCATCTGCCCACTGTGCTCTTCTTTGGCCAGCTGCTTTGTTGGGGTCCGTACTGCAGGGATCTCCCACCTGCCGGTACACCCCTGCTGTACATGTTAAAGGTATAAAGGTAAAGGTTTCCTTTGCTCGAAAGCCAGTCGTATCCAACTCTAGGGTTCAGTGCTCATCTCTGTTTCAAAGCCGAAGAGCCAGTGCTGCAGACGTTTCTGTGGTCATGTGGCAGGCATGACTAGACACTGGAGCGCACAGAATGCTGTTACCTTCCCACCGAAGTGGTCCCTATTTATCTACTTGCAATGTCTTGCTTTCGAACAGCTAGGTTAGCAGGAGCTGGGACAAAGACGGGAGCTCATTTCCGTCCTGCAGGCTTAGAAAGAGGAAACACAGATATCCTGTTGGGATAATTTCCTTCCCAAGGCGTCGCCTTGCAGAGATAGTGAGTTGCTTTGTCCTCAGCCAGCAGGTCATTCATTCTCCCCCCCCCCCCCAATACTTGGCCTGATGGTTCTCCATCAATAAAGGGGGATTCCCCCCCCCCTTCTCATATGGGTCAGCGAAATCTGGGGACGGTTCCTGCCAAATCCTTACTTTAAGAGTCGGATTTCTCCGCCTAAGGAAGCAGCCTCACTAAAACTGGTGCTGCAACAAACCAACAAGAGTCTTGTTGTGGCGCCTTGAAACACTGTTGGCGCAAGTTTTTCAAAAGATGCATGGAGCACAAAACACATATTGAGGCCCCACTCCACACGCAACCGAGCGTCCGGCTGTGCATCCCACCCAACCTGGCGCCCAAGAAAAACTGGTGTGTTTGACGGGTCGGTGTCATCACAGGTCTCCTCGTTAGTCGAGGGCAGGACGGGGCGGACGAGCCCGAATCGCTCTGGCACCCTCGGAAAAACCTCCGGGAAAGGGTCCACAGATTACCAGCTGGGACTGCGGTGGCTCAGTGGTTAAGAAGCCCTCCTTTGTTAGCTGGAAGGCCGGCCAGTCAGCAGTTCGAGTCTCCCGGATGACAGACTGAGCGCCCGTCTCTGTCCCAGCTCCTGCCAAAAATAGCAAATCGAAAGCAAGGCATTGCAAGGAGATCAATGGGGCCCGAATCGCTCTGGCACCCTCGGCAAAACCTCCGGGAGATCAATGGGGACCATTTCGGTGGGGAAACGATCTTGGGGTGGGGGCACGAAAGAAGCCTCACGGGCCTGAGCCAGCCCCAGGCGGGCGGCGTAGTCTCTCAGGAAAGGCCCGCTTACCTCCGGGAGTTCCGGGTCTGCCAGTCCTTTCCGGGGTCTCCTAATTAATTAAGGCCTCCACGGCTTAGCCCTGGATTCGAACCGTCTGCGGCGCCCCCGACGGCTGCGGAAGGAGCTCTCTCGGCGCTCTGGAAAGGGACACTGACTTGCGCTTCCTCTTTCGTCCGGAGACGATGTGGGGGCGCTGTTCTGCTGCCCTGGTGCTCCCCACGCCGCCCACCTGGCTGCAGGCAGGGACTTGCCCTGGACCGCGACTGAGTGCCAGGCACCACTTGGCACGGGGTTGGGCTGCTTGGTTCTCTTTCCGCATCACCTGACAGTGCAAAAGACCTGCCAGCTCTTTCTTCTTTTTTTTTTTTGTAGCCTTCGCTCACCTGCTGTGCCAGGAGGTGGTTTGTTTGTATGTTTGTTGTTGGATTTTTTAGCGATCCCTGAGCGAACCGGTTTCCTGCCCTTTCTCACACTAGCTCCGTGATGGCGAACCTTGGCACTCCAGATGTTCTTGGACTTCAGTTCCGCTTCTGGGAGCGCCGAGGGCAGCGCGGGCAGGATGAATTGCAGTAAACCCATTCGTGTGGATTCACAGGGGGCTTGGGCTCCTGGGAATTGAAGTCCAAGGACATCTGGAGTGGCAAGGTTCGCCATCACGACACTAGGTCAAAGGAAAGGAATTCCGGCAGTGATGGCCAACCTTCATGTTGCTTGAAAATCCTGTGGTCCTTGTTCTTTGCAATGCCATCAGGCCAACCTTGGCACTCCAGGTGTTCTTGAACTTCAATTCCTAGAAGCCCTGATCAGCAGGTGTACTGATTTAGGCTTCTGGGAATTGAAGTCTTAGAACACCTAGAGTGCCAAGATTGGCCTGATGGCATTGCAAAGAGCAAAGACAACAGGATTTTCAAGTGACATGATCTAAATCCCAGCAGCTTCAGATGTTTACCAGAGATGCTTTCCTGCAGAGATGAGACTGAACTATGGGGTAAATTCATCAAAAGGTGGCTTTGTTTTGGCAGTTTAAAGTCTGATCTGGAGGGGGGGAGGAGGAGGAGGAGAAGGTCTCTCTCCCACTGTGCCTTGTACCTACTGTGATTGCGGATGAGAGAAAGAAAAGCTGATCTCTGAAAATACTGATCCACATGATATCCAGGCAAGCCTGAGTCCTAAGTAAGCCCCTCTTCTGCTAAAGACGAAGGACTACCTAAACCAGGGGTTCTCAACCTTTACAAGTCAGGGGTCGGGGCCAAGTCACGCTCCCTCAAACAGTCGAGGGGGCCGGACTGATTGTCACTCCGCCATTTATGGCTGCCATAAATGAGTCTGCGGCTGTCATAAACACGTTTACGGCTGCTGTAAATGAATCCCCGGGTGATTCTGGCAGCAGCTGGAGTGAGGGTAGGGGCTGGGATATTTGGCATCGTGAGCCATAGGCTAAGAACCCCTGACCTAAACTCTTCTTCCCAGTGAGACAATCATATGATTCACTTTTTTAAAAAACTCTTCCAGTTTATGAATATGAGATATTGTGCCTGTTGCCAACAGGAAAAACTACCCCAGGCTTTACCTAGAAAAGGACAGCGTGAGTGTTGACGATACCAATGGCATTTTTCCTTTTTTTAATTTACAAAATACCTTCTTGTGCACACCACAATTTATAAAGAGACACAGGTTTCCCTTGCTCGAAAGCCAGTCGTATCCGACTCTAGGGTTCAGTGTTCATCTCTGTTTCAAAGCCAAAGAGCCAGCACTGTCTGCTTCTGCAGACGTTTCCATGGTCATGTGGCAGGCATGACTAGACACCTGAGTGCATGGAACGCTGTTACCTTCCCAGCAAAGTGGTTCCTTTTTATCTACTTGCAATGTCTTGCTTACGAACTGCTAGATTGGCATGAGCTGGGACAAAGGCGGGAGCTCATTCCGTCCTGCAGTACTCTGGAATCGAACTGCTGACCTCCCGCCTCCCAGTCAGCATCTACCGGTAAGCCACTTCCCAGAAGCTAATTTATTTTTCATCATTAACCACTTCTCACTCAAACAAAGTCATGGATGTATTTCTGACTTTAAAGAGCCAGCAGGCTTATCCTTCAGGACTTTTGTCCACAGCTGCTGTTGATCTGCTCCAAGGCACTCTTCACTTCACACTCAGGTCCAAGGGGGTTGGGGCCCTTGATGTCAGTTTTTTTTTTAGCTTTCTACCTTATTTCAAGACTGGACTCAAAAGAATGTGCATCCCTGAAATCACATTGCAAAGAGCAAAGACCACAGGATTTTCAAGCAACATGATCTAAATCCCAGCAGCTTCAGATGTTTACCAGAGGTGCTTTCCTGCAGAGATGAGACAGGAAGTTTTTCAACCAGCTATTTCAGTGACATGAGTTGAGCTCGGATCCTGAAAACAACATACACTCCAGGAGGCCATCTTAAACAGCTACCACACAAATTAAAAAATGGGTTTAAAGGGGGTGGGGAGGAAGCATAGTCCATACACAGTAGTTAATAGCATGAACACATGTCTAGCTAAAGTGTTTTCTACTAGATGAACTACCTGGGAGATTCAGAGCACTGTCATTAGAGCTGCTCCCAGACACTGGGCTGCCTAAGGCAAATAATAATAATAATAATATGAAACAATCAAGTCAATATGCATAACATACAAAACCAGCCAGATTATTTTGGCACCTGAAGCAAAAGCTACCATAAGCATTACTGCCATTTGCTGCTGGTGGCGAAAACCTAACAACAGACTATATAGCAAGCCATTTGCTACCCTATGATGATGCCCTAAATCTGCTGCCTGAGGGAGGCTACTTCACTCTGCCAGCCTTAACTGTATCAATATGTATCTGTATACCAATGCATATCACAAGGCCATGATCCAGATTTCTCGTGCTCCTCCTTGTGCCATTGCTCGCTTAAGAGGAAAGCACAAAATTGGGTTGCCTGAGTTTTCCCTAAACAGGTGTTGTCCTGAGGTTTGTTTTCTACTTTCACATAGTAATGCCAATATCCTCTCCTTGAGGAAGCACCTTATAAAGTCAAGGAGTTCAAAACTGTTAAGGTTAGCCATGATTATGGTCTTGGAATGACAATCACTCTACAGTACAGAAAATAGATTATTATGTCCTTACACATAAAGGAAAGTCCTCCATTGCAACTTAAAGGAACAAGCTTATTGTGATATTAAGAGGCTGAACGTAAGTTTTAAAAGTATTGCTTTAGTAGGCTGTAACACTCACAACAGATAAATCTGGAAAATACTTTGCCAATAATGACAAGTTGCTACCTATGTCATTGCTCTTTCTTCCTGGACTGGAATTCTTCATTTAAGTTTGCATTCCTGGTATTTGCATATTATAGATCAGAGGTTCCCAACCTAAGGCCTGTTGCACCAAATCTGGAAATTGCCCCTTTTATTATTTTTATTATTTTTATTTTTAATAAAAAATACTTTTAATCTTTATTTTTCATTCCCGAAACCAGATTGATTACATACTCTGCAGTGAAAGATGGAGAACCTCCATTCAGTCAGCAAAAACAAGACCTGGAGCGGACTGTGGCTCAGATCACAATCTACTGATTGCAAAATTCAGGCTCAGACTGAAGAAAATAGGGAAAACTAATAGGCCGGATAGATATGATCTAGACAACATACCCAAGGAATACATGGTGGAGGTGAGGAACAGATTCAATGGTCTGGACCAGATAGACATAAGAACATAAGAACATAAGAACAGCCTTGCTGGAACAGGCCACAGCCCATCCAGTCCAGCATTCTGTCTCACACAGTGGCTCACCATTTCCTTCAGGGTATTCCCAAGCAGATGCCTTCACCTGCTTAGGATTCCCTGGAAATGATATTGAGAGATATCATGCCTATCTCTCCAACCCGGAGGTTGTCCTTAAGTATCCATAATTATAACCATTGATACTCTTGTCCTCCATGAACTTGTCTAATCCTTTCCTAAAGCTGTCAAGACTGACAGCTGTCACCACTTCTTCTGGCAGGGAGTTCCATAGACCAGTAATCCTCTGGGTGAAAAAGTACTTTCTCTTATTTGTTTGAGAACTAGTACCCAAAAGTTTCATGGAGTGTCCCCTAGTTCTAGTGTTATCCGATAGGGAAAACAGTTTTTCCTTATCTACTTTGTCCACACCGTGCATGATTTTATAAACTTCAATCAGGTCACCTCTTAGACGTCGTCGTTCAAGAGTGAAGAGGCCCAACCGCTGCAGCCTCAGATGGTAAGGAAGGTGTTCCAGTCCCCTAATCATTTTGGTTGCCCTCCTCTGCACTTTTTCCAGCTCCATAATATCCTTCTGGAGGTATGGCGACCAGAACTGTACACAGTATTCCAGATGGGGCCTCACCATAGATTTATAAAGAGGCAAAATGACACTTGCTGACTTATTTTCTATACCCTTCCTAATGATCCCTAGCATTGAGTTTGCTTTTTTCACTGCTGAGGCACACTGGGTTGACACCTTCATTGAGTTGTCCACCAGGACACCAAGGTCCCTTTCCTGGTTTGTCGCAGAGAGTTCAGACCCCATCAGTTTATAAATGTAATTGGGGTTCTTTGCCCCAACATGCATCACTCTGCACTTACTAATGTTGAAGCTCATTTGCCACTGTTTTGCCCACTCCCCCAGTGTCAAGAGATCCCTCTGGAGCTCCTCACAATCTCTCACAGTTTTCACTACCCTGTATAATTTAGTGTCGTCAGCAAATTTGGCTACCTTGCTTTTTACTCCTACCTCTAGATCATTTATGAAGAGGTTGAAAAGCAGGGGTCCCAGTACTGAACCTTGGGGGACCCCACTCTTTACTTCCCTCCACTTGGAGAAGTGTGCATTTAGTGCTACCCTCTGTTTCCTGTCCCTTAGCCAGTTGCTGATCCAGGACAAGACCTGTCCCTTTATTCCATGACTGGTAAGTTTATTCAAGAGCCTTTGGTGTGGGACCTTGTCAAAAGCCTTCTGAAAGTCCAGATAAACAATGTCAACTGGATCCCCCTTATCCACATGCTTGTTGACACTCTCAAAAATTCCAACAGATTAGTGAGGCATGATTTGCCCTTGCAAAAGCCATGTTGGCTCTCCTTTAGCAACGCCTTCTCTTCTACGTGCCTATTAATTCTATCTTTTAGGATGGTTTCCATCACTTTACCTGGGACACATGTCAAACTGACAGGTCGGTAATTTCCTGGATCACCCCTGGATCCTTTTTTGAAAATTGGTGTTACATTCGCTACCTTCCAGTCATCAGGCACAAAGCCTGATTTGAGGGAAAGATTATATATTTTGGCTAGGAGATCAGCAATTTCATCTTTAAGTTCCCTGAGAACTCGTGGATGGATTCCATCTGGTCCTGGTGATTTGTTAGTGTTTAGTTTAACAAGACATGCAAGGACCTCCTCCCTGGTTATTTCTATCTGGCTTAATTCTTCGGTTTCCCTCCCTACGAAGATAGGCTCTGTTTTGGGCATGTGGCCTCTGTCTTCTTCAGTGAATACTGAAGCAAAGAATTCATTGAGTCTCTCTGCAATCTCTGTTTCTTCTTTAATAACCCCTTGCCTTCCATTGTCATCTAATGGTCCAATGGCCTTCCTAGTTGGGTTCTTACTTCTAATGTACTTAAAGAAGTCTTTGTTATTTCTCTGAGTATTTTTAGCTATATGCTCCTCAATGTCTTGCTTTGCTTTCCTGATTGTTGCCTTGCATTTGTTCTGCCAGAATTTATGTTTCTGCCTGCTGTCCTCATTCGGACAAGCCTTCCATCTTCTAAATGAGCTTTTCTTGCTCTTGATCACTTCCCGAACAGCTCCTGTAAGCCACATTGGAGTCCTCTTGGACCTGGCAGTGCCCTTTTTCCTTTTGGGTATGCATTCCAATTGGGCCTCTGTTATTGTTTTTGTAAACAGCCTCCATGCCTCTTGGAGTGTTTGGACTCTCTCAATTTTCCCTTTCAGCTTCTTTTTTACTAGTTTCCTCATCTTTGGGAAATTTCCTTTTTGAAAATTTAAGGTCTCTGTGTTAGATTTTATCAGTGACTTGCGGTCTATGATCAAGTTAAATATAATTGAGTTGTGGTCACTGTTCCCTATTGGATCAGTCACATTAACATCTTGCACCAGATCCTGAGTATTACTCAGGATCAAGTCAAGGATTCTTGTACCTCTAGTTGGGTCTTCAACCATCTGTCCCAGGGAACAATCATTTAGCATATCTAGGAACTTTATCTCTTTATCATGTGCTGAACAAAAGTTCAGCACAGAGTACCAGAAGAATTATGGACAGAGATGAGAGACATTATGCATGAGGCAGCAAGGAAAACTATACCAAAAGAAAAGAAGTGCAAGAAAGCAAAGTGGTTGTTCGATGAGGCTCTTAAAATAGCAGAGGAAAGAAGGAATGCAAAAGGCAAAGGAGAAAGGAAAAAATACAATCACTTAAATAAAGAATTTCAAAGAAAAGCAAGGAGAGATAAGGAAAGCTACCTAAATGAACAGTGCAAAGAAATAGAGGAAAACAACTCAAGAGGCAGGACTAGAGATCTCTTTAAAAAAATTGGGGAAGTCAAGGGAACGTTCAAAGCAAAAATGACCACGATAAAAGACGAAAATGGCAAAGAGTTAGCGGATGCAGAAGAGATAAAGAAAAGATGGAAAGAATACACAGAGGAACTTTACAAAAAAGACCTAAACACCCCGGATAATAACAATGAGGGGGAAATTGAACTTGAACCAGACATCCTAGAAAGTGAAGTCAGAAAGGCCCTAAAAAGCACGGCAAATAACAAAGCCAGTGGAGATGATGGTATCCCAGTTGAATTCTTCAAAGCCCTAAAAGATGATGGAATCAAGCTACTACATGCTATATGCCAGCAGATTTGGAAAACGAAACAGTGGCCACAGGATCGGAAAAGATCAGTATACGTCCCAATCCCAAAAAAGGGCAATGCCAAAGAATGTTCAAATTATCGAACAATTGCGCTCATACCACAAGCTAGCAAAGTGATGCTCAAGATAATACAGGATAGACTGCAGCAGCATGTAGAAAGAGAACTACCAGAGGTGCAGGCTGGATTCAGAAGAGGCAGAGAGACCAGAGATCACATTGCCAACATACGTTGGATCATGGAGAAAATAAAGGAATACCAGAAACAAGCTTACTTCTGCTTCATTGACTACACCAAGGCCTTTGATTGTGTGGACCACAACAAAATGTGGCAAGTAATTAAAGAGATGGGAATACCAGAACACCTCATATGTCTCATGAGAAATCTGTACATGAGTCAAGAAGCAACAGTTAGGACAGAGTATGGAATGACGGAGTGGTTTGGAATAGGAAAATGAGTAAGACAAGGCTGCATTCTGTCACCCTGCTTATTCAACTTATACACAGAGAACATAATGTGCAATGCAGGGATGGAGGAATCACAATATGGGATCAAAATTGCTGGGAGAAACATTAACAATTTGAGATATGCAGATGATACCACCCTAATGGCAGAAAGTGAGGAAGTCCTAAAGAAGCTCCTGATTAGGTTGAAAGCAGAAAGTGCAAAAGCTGGCCTGAGACTCAATATAAAAAAAAAAGTTCGGTTTCACTTACCAGTGATAACTTTCGTTCTTCGAGTATATAGTTTGTGAATACACACTCATGGGTTATGCGCCTGCGCAGAACGGCCGATCGGAGGCTTGAAAAGCTATTGGTCAAAAGTTTTGGCGGTAAGACCGCCCACCGTACCGCCCACCCTGAGGCGCCCGTGCACCATTTTACCTCAGTTCCATACTTAAGCCAAGCACAGGATAAACCAATTGATCTCATCCGTGCAGCTCAAGAGGGGAGGCAGGGTGGGTAGTGTGTATTCACAAACTATATACTCGAAGAACGAAAGTTATCACTGGTAAGTGAAACCGAACTTTCTCCTTCGTATAGTTTGTGAATCCACACTCATGGGAGATTAGCAAGCTACCACTTACTTGGTCGGTGGGCAGTCGGATGAGATGATCCCACGATGAAGATGATGTCGGTCAGGCAGGGTGAACTGTCAAGGGCGATGGGCCCGGAGCCCCCGAGTGAGGACGACACGGCCAAGCCTGGCGTCCGCAGTGGCTCTGGTGTCCACCCTGTAGTGCTGGACAAATGTAGAAGGTCTGGACCAGGTGGCAGCCTTACAGATGTCCTCAAGTGGTGTGCCCTCCAGAAAGGCCGTGGATGTTGCAACCGCTCTGGTAGAGTGCGCCCTGACATGCGGTGGAGGGGGCAGCGATGCCGACTCGTAGGCCAAGTAGATGGTAGAGGTGATCCATTTGGAGAACCGCTGCGCAGAGATGGGTTCACCTTTGGACTTGCCCCCATATGCCACGAAAAGGCGTTGCGACTTCCTGAACTCCCTTGTCCTGCTGGTGTAAAACAATAAAGCCCGTTTGACATCCAGCGTGTGCCAAGTCCTTTCTTGGGCGTTAGCGGGGTTCTGGAAGAATGTTGGCAAGGAGATAGTCTGTGCCATATGAAACTGGGAGACCACCTTGGGGAGGAAGGTGATGTCCGGTTGGAGTACCACACGGTCATTGAAGAACTGGAGAAAAGGTGCGTCCGCCCGCAGGGCGACCAGCTCACCAGCTCGCCGAGCAGACGTGATGGCCACAAGAAAAGCCGTCTTCCATGTGAGGAGCCGAGCATCCGCGGTAGCCATGGGCTCGAAAGGAGTCCTGGTGAGCGCGTTAAGGACGGTAGAGAGTGACCATTGGGCCGTCGGAGTCCTGACCGGCGGGAAGGCGTTCCGCAATCCCTTGAGGAAACGTTTCACCGTTTGGTCGCGGAAAGCGCCAGAAGCGGGCGAGCCAGCTGGAGAGTGAGCCACCACCGCTGCGAGGTGTACTCAGATGGAGGCGATGCTGAGGCCAGACTCCACCAGATGGAGGAGGTAGGTCAAGACGTCCTGCAGCTCCACCTGCGAGAGGGGGGTCTGCTGAGATGCCAGGAAAGCACAAAAGCGTCTGTATTTGGATGCGTAGGACTTCCTTGTGGAGGGGTGCCTGGCTAGTTCCAGGATCCTGGACAGTCTGGGGTTATCCTCCACGCGGTGAGGTGGAGGCTGGGCAGGTCCGAGTGGTGGAGCTGGCCCTGCTCCATTTGGAGGAGCGTCGGTGACTCAGGTAGCGTGCGATACTGAGATGACATGCGCAACAGCAGCGGAAACCATGGTTGGCGAGGCCATGCTGGGGCCACTAGGATGGCTCTGGTCCTGTGCTGAAGCATTCTGGTGAGGACCTTCTGGACCAGGGGAAACGGAGGAAAAGCGTAGAAATAGTCCTGATCCCACCGTTTCATGAAGGCATCGCCCTCGGAGTTCAGACCGATGCCCGCCCTGGAACAGTACCTGTGGCATTTCGTGTTGGACTCCGATGCGAAGAGGTCGATGTTCGGAGTCCCCCAGGCCTCGCAAAGCGACTGGAACACCTTGTCGTTCAGTTCCCATTCGTGGGTCGTCGAGGTGAGGCGGCTGAGATGGTCGGCCAGGACATTCAGCTTGCCCTGAATGTG
Source organism: Bradypodion pumilum (assembly GCA_035047305.1). Lineage (NCBI taxonomy): Eukaryota > Metazoa > Chordata > Lepidosauria > Squamata > Chamaeleonidae > Bradypodion > Bradypodion pumilum. The sequence continues at coordinate 303,123,239 of JAWDJD010000002.1, read as the reverse complement.
CACCCCAATCGGGAAAATGTGCCTCTCTAGGCACCACTCCCAGAGTTGCACGGCGAGGTAAAGAAGGGAGGTGGACCGTGTTCCTCCCTGCTTGTTCAGATACGCCACAGCCGTGGTGTCGTCCGACGCCACTTGGACCGCCCTGCCCATGAGCATGGTCTCGAAGGAACGGAGGGCCTTCCAGATGGCCAGTAGTTCCAAGTAGTTGATATGGTGCACCATCTCCTGAGGCGACCAAGGGTTGTTGACCGTGAGAGTCCCGCAGGCAGCCCCCCAGCCGAGATTGCTTGCGTCGGTCAATATTTGCAATGAGGGTTGCGGGGGGTAAAAACTCTTCCCTGTTGTCACGTTGAGTGGTGTCATCCACCACACCAGCTGGTCCCTCAGCTCCGGGGACGGAGTTAGCCGTTTGGACTGACTCTCCCGGAGCGCATCGAATTCGTGCAGAAGCCACGACTGTAGGGACCGGAACTTTAACTTGGCGTGAGGGACCACCGCCGTTGTTGAGGCCATAAGGCCTAGCAGTCTTTGAGCCTTTTTCGCCCGGACGCACGGTTTGGTGCGTAGGTCGTTCACTCCCTGCGCGATGTCCTGCAAGCGCTTCTGGAGTGCAAAGGCTCTGGTGGCAAGCGAGTCGAGTATCGCTCCGATGTACTCGACGCGTTGAGAGGGGATCAACTTCGATTTGGTGAAGTTGATCCTGAGGCCGAGACTCTCCATGAGGTGGACCGTGAACTGCGTGTCCCGAATGGCCGACGAGCTGGTGGGGGATACAATCAACCAGTCGTCGATGTATGGGAAGACCCTGATTCCCCACTGGCGAAGGAAGGCGGCCACCAGAGCCATGCATTTGGTGAAGACTCGCGGTGCCGTGGCCAGACCGAACGGTAGACATCGGTACTGGTACACCGAATCGCCGATGCGGAATCGGAGGAACCGTCGGTGCTCCTCGAGGATGGAGACATGGAAATAAGCGTCCTTGAGGTCTATGACTGTGAACCAGTCCCCTTCGTTGATGAGGGGAAGGACGGTCTGCAGGGTCACCATCCGGAACTTCCTGGTGTGGATGCACTTGTTGAGGCGGCGCAGGTCCAGAATTGGGCGAAGTCCTCCGTCCTTCTTCTGGACCACGAAGTACCTCGAGTAGAAGCCATTGTCCCAATCGGGCGGGGCCACCCGCTCGATGGCTCCCTTGGACAGAAGAGTTGATATTTCTTCCTCCAAATGGGGGGACGAGGTGGTGAAACGATGTCTTCCTACCTGAGGCGCCCGCACGAACTCGATGGTGTAGCCAGAGGACAAGATCTTTAAGACCCACCGGTCGTCCGTGATGCCTGACCATACCTGGAGGAAGTTCCGGAGGGGGAGGTACGGAAGATGGAGCGCGAGAGACTCGGCCGTCGCAGCTTCAAACGCACGACTTGGACTTAGCGTCCGAACGCTTGCCGTGCCCGTAGGGCTGATAGCGCGGCTTGTGCTGGCATCGCTGCTTGTAAGAGCCAGACCTGGGCTGCTCCACGGGGCCACCCTGTTGTTGCGGGTTTCCCTGGTAGCGCCGCATGAAGGGCTGGAACCTCGGCCTGGCAGGCGGAGCCGGCATGGTAAGCCCCAGAAACTTGGCGGTGGAGTTGGTCTGCCGCATTTCATTGAGGACCTTGTCCGTGTCCTGTCCAAAAAGGCCTTGCCCGTCAAAGGGAAACTCCTCGATGAGCTTCTTCATAGCATCATCGAGGGAGGTGCCCCTAAGCCAGGCGTGGCGACGGAGCAGGATCGCAGACGACATGTCCTTCACCGCATAGTCATTTATATGCCTGGCGGTTCACATTTGTTGCTCCGCCAGGAAATCGCCCTCAGATGCCAGCGCGTCGATCCGTTTCTGGGCGTCGGCAGGTAACGTCGCCGTTTCGGCCTTCACTCACTCCCAGAGGTGAGACTGGTACAGGCCCATGGCAGCCGAGTAGTTGGCTGCGCGGAGGAAGAGGGAACCGGTGGCGTAGAATTTGCGGCCCACCGCGTCCAGCTTCTTCCCTTCCAGGGTCGAAGGCACCAGGAACCCGCTGGTGGCCGTCCTGTGTTGGAAAGCCTTGACCACCAGGGAATTCGGCAGGGGGTGCACCTGCAGGAACTCGACGTTCTCGTCCAGGACTCTATACATGCCGTCGAGCCTGGACGAAACGGAGTGCGCTGACACCGGCTTCCTCCACGTCGCCTTCGCCGACGTCAGCATGGACGGAAGCATGGTGATATGGACCGGCCGTACCGCACGTCTGTCCAGTTTCGCAGTCATTTGGTCCTCACCTTCCAGTGGTGGCTGGTCCACCTTCAGGTTCAACGCGGTCCCCAGGCGCGTCAGCATGGCCGTGAGCGAGCGTTGATCCTCACCACGCGGTGGGTCAACCGCGCCGATGGCCTGGTCCGGCGTCCGTTCGGCATCGACGTCTCCCTCGTCCTCCTCCGAAGAGGCGCTGGAGTCATCGGAGGACGAGGGAGGAACTCTTGCATCCACGTCGGGACCACGCCAGTACAGCCTGGGCGGGCCGTCGGGATGGGAGTCCACCGCTTCAACGTCTGGACCAACCCGCGACGATGTGGGTGGGCCAGCGGAGCGGACACTCGACCCTCGGGAGGTCGGAAGGGCCACAGCAGGGCCAGCATCCCTGGGGCTTGCGGTGGTCGGAACCGGAGCCGCAGAGGCCGCAGGCATGGAGGTCTTGAACTGGTTGGCAAAAGTCTGAGCCATGACCTCAAACATCCCCTTCAGGAACTCCATCTGGGATGGGTCCCCCACCGTTGGGAGCGACGAAACGGTGGCCGACGAAACGGTGGCTGGTAGAGTCGGCGACGAAACGGTGGCCGGTAGAATCGGCGACGAAATGGTGGCCGGCATGGTGATTGCCGCGTCGTCGAGCGTCGGAGTCCTGGGCCTTGGGGAGACGGAGGCCTGCCTCATAGGCGAGCGGGCCCTCCCACGAGGCGGTGACGGGAGTACCTGAAGTGGGCGAGCTGGAGCCCCAGCCCTGCGTCCTTTTTCAGGCGATCCCGAGGAGGACCGTCCTCCCCAGATGGAAGACCCAGGAGACGGACATCTCGCGACCGAGTATGGTGGCGAGGGTCCCGGAGACACAGGGGTGTGCGGAGTAGGCGGGAGCGATCGCCTCTTCTCCGACCCGCGCTTCTTTTTCTTCTCTCCGTTCTTGTCCCTCTTCTTCTTCTTCTTGATGGTAGAGGAAGGAGAGGCCGAAGGCGGAGGAGGCTGAGAGACGCTAGCCGAGGTAGAAGCGGCCGTGACGGGGGCCAGAGAGAGTTCCATCAGGTGAGCTTTGAGCCGGTAGCTCCGGTTTTGCACGGCCAGACGGGTGAATTTCTTGCAGTGAGGGCAAGACTGGCTCTGATGAGACTCTCCGAGGCAGAAAAGGCAGAGGCTATGCCCGTCGGAAGCCGGAAACTTTTTCAGGAAAGCCGAGCACTGTTTGAAGGCCGCGGCCATCAAAGAAAAAATTCTTCCAACGGAAGTTTCTGGAACGCGGTTACCCCGAAGGGCTGGCCAGCCGCCACCCCCTTGAGGGGGGAAACGGTGACCGAAGCGAGTAGGTGACTGAGTCCACCAGAAGGAAGAAACAGCACCGGGGTGGCGATCCTGCCCGAAGGACAAGATCACCGAGAAAAATTGTGAAATTTGCCAAAAGACTTTCCCTCAGAAGGGCGAAAAAATTGAGGAAGCTCTCAACGATCGTCCTGCTGCTACGGCGGAAAGAAGAGAACTGAGGTAAAATGGCGCGTGGGCGCCTCAGGGTGGGCGATAAGGTGGGCGGTCTTACCGCCAAAACTTTTGACCAATAGCTTTTCAAGCCTCCGATCGGCCGTTCTGCGCAGGCGCATAACCCATGAGTGTGGATTCACAAACTATACGAAGGAGAACCAAGATAATGGCAACAGGCCATATCAGTCCCTGGAAAATAGATGGGGAAGAAGTAGAAGCAGTAACAGATTTTACTTTCTTAGGATCCAAGATCTCTGCAGATGGAGATTGCAGCCATGAAATAAAAAGGCGACTGATTCTTGGGAGACAAGCAATGAAAAACCTGGGGAACATAGTGAAAAGTAGAGATATCTCACTGCAAACAAAGGTCCGCATAGTCAAAGCAATGGTATTTCCGGTGGTAATGTATGGCTGTGAGAGCTGGACCATTAGAAAGGCTGAGCGAAGAAAAATAGATGCCTTTGAGATGTGGTGCTCGAGGAGAGTTTTGAGAGTCCCCTGGACAGCGAGGAGAACAAATAGGTCAATATTAGAAGAGATTAGCCCTGAGTGCTCCTTAGAATGACAAATAACAAAGATGATGTTGAAGTATTTTGGACATCAAATGAGAAGAGAGGATTCACTTGAGAAGGCCTTGATGCTGGGGAAGGTGGAGGGCAAAAGAAGAAGGGGACGGCCAAAGATGAGTTGGCTAGATGGTATTGTAGACACAATGGGCACAGGGCTGTGTGGACTAAGGAGAATGGTGGAGGACAGAGGTGCCTGGAGAGTGATGGTCCATAGGGTCGCAAAGAGTCGGAATCGACTGTGCGACTGAACAACAACCTAAAATGTTCCAAAAAATCACTAAAAATATTGTCATATATTTTAACATGTTTTATTTTTGTATATTTCAAGTAGGAACCTCTTTGAATGTTCTCATTTGCCTTGGGCAAGTTTGGGCAAATGCAAAAGCTAGACCATGTTCCAAAATCACCACATCTGATGCCCCAAAGCCAGGAACTCACTTTCACCCTTCCTGGAACGTAAAGCTCATCCTTGAAGACCTTAACTGATTTAGGGTTTTTCTTTCACTCTGTTTGCTTGTGTCTTTTGTTTCTGAGGTTAGAAATTAATGTATGTACACTGTGCATACAGTGGGTTGGGTTTTACTGCTGCTGGTAGGGCTTACTGCCTTGGGACAAGATTAGGATTATCTTGGTGGGGAATGCCTGGGTACAACATCAAGTGAAGATCCAACGATGCTGAATGGCTGGTCAAACCTCCCGCCTCAGGTGTGCAGCATTTCTGATTGGTTCCTGTTTTCAAGCCGAGCATGCCCATTGGTGACAAGCTCATCAAACACATTCTACCATTGGTTGTTGCATTGACTTTGTCTTTACCTGATCCCCCAATCTGCTCCCTCTATTTTCCTAGAAATTTTAATCTTTTTACCATTACCATTTACTTACATTACCTTTTGTAATCCAAAATTGATTTACTTATCTATGAAATGACCACCTGCTGCAAGTTTATTGTTTCATTGTAAAAATTTATTGTTACAGTAGATAGGTGATAGGATTATCCTGTATCTGTAGAACTGTATAAGAAGACTTCAGGCTGTTGGACTTCAGATCTCTCTAGCCCATAATCTCTAAATTGCAGTTATGAAAGCGAAAGATCACCCCACTGAAAACAACAGGGATTTTAACTTGCATAAGGGTTTTTGAATCTGCCCCCCTTGTACAAGCAGTAGGAAAAGAGGAACCATGCATGGAACAAACTGTTAATAAGCAACAGGCTTTAATATTTTCTCAAGGCTCTTTGATTTCTGGGGACAGAGTTTTGCATTGTTTAATTTAACTAATTCTTAGATTTCTATGCCGCCCACTCGGGTAAACCCGACTCAGGGCGGCGTACAGCAATCAAAGCAAATAACAATATAGATAAATATAAATAAAAACAGATTAAAACCCCCAAATCAACCACCCAACAACCCACCCTCCTACTCCCACCCCATTTAAAAGACTAAAAAGGAATAGGCTAAAAAGGGGAATAGGAGGAGGATAGCAATACAAAATACAAGAAAGGAGGGACAGTTGGGCTCTAGCTGGAAATAAGCCAACAGGCTGGGGCCACATTCCCATTAGGATCCCATACCTGCCCTGCCAGCCAGGTTTTCACTCCTTTCCTGAAAGGCAGCAATTCTGTCTGCAACCTCAATTCTGTTGGCAGGAGGTTCAGAGGGCTGGTGCGGACACAGAGAAGGCCCTTCTTTGTGTGCCAGAGAGGCGAGCCCCTCTAGCTGAAGGCACAACCAGGGAACCCCTCCAGTCTGCTCTGGTCGGATGGGCAGACACTCTTGGGATGATGCGGTCTTTCAGGTATCCTGGCCCACTGCCATATAGGGCTTTAAAGGTCAAAACCAGCACCTTGAATTGCACCCTGAGGCAAACTGGTAACCAGTGCAGCTCCCAGAGTAGTGGAGAGGCATGGGCATAACGACCACACCCCATCACCACCCAGGCAGCCGCATCCTGAACTAGCTGTAGCCTCCGGATGGTTGTCAAGGGTAGCCCCATGTAGAGCGCATTACAGTAATCTAGCCTGGAGGTGACTAGAGCATGAGTGACCATGCATAAGGAGTCCCGCTCCAGGAGCAGGCGCAACTGGTGAATTACTTGGAAGTTGAGCAAAAGCCCTCCTGGCCACGGCCGCCACCTGCTCTCCCAGCAGCAGCTGTAAGTCCAGGAGGACTCCCAAGTTGCGCACCGGGTCTGTCTGGGGCAGAGCTGCCCCATCCAAGACCAAAGGAGGTAACTCTCTGGATAACCCCTGACCCCCCCCCCCAACCCATAGCCACTCAGTCTTGCTAGGGTTCAGCTGAAGCCCGTTGCCCCCCATCCAGACCCCAACGGCCTCCAGGCATTCAGACAGGACTTTGACCGCATCACTGGGATCACCATGGGCCGAGGTGTACACCTGAGTGTCATCCGCGTACTGATGATACCACACCCCATGGGAACGAATGATCTCACCCAGCGGCTTCATGTAGATGTTAAATAGGAGAGGAGAGAGCACCGAGCCCTGTGGCGCTGATCTTCCTGTAGCACAAGGAAACTGCCAGCAAAATCCTATGAAGAAAAAAAATGTTCATGGTTGCAGCCCGGGTCTCTTTCTACAATTTATCAGATTTCTATTTCCTTTTAAGAATAGCATGCTTGTATTTATTCATGATAATGCACATGTCTTTCTGGTAAATCTTGGCCTACAAATTCCCAAGGGAAAGTGCATCCCTAAAATGGAATTCTTAGTCTGTATTTAGGACATTCATTGTTAGAATACTAAGGGCAAGGATAATTTCACCATTAGACAGGTGGCTTCGGAACAATTTCATTAAATGGGGCAACAAAAGAAGGCTTGCAATGTTGGTTGCGAGGGAAAGAGACTTTCTGCATATGGATGCTATCTATTGCACAGGTTTAAAATGAAGGCAGAAATGATATATTTCAGTGGGCTGAAGTGCCTTCTGGAAAAGGGACTAGTCAAGAGTACGTATGGATGGTGGGGTTAGGTGTGTTGCCACCAGAGTGGTCTTGGGTCGGTTGCACTATCCACCAGAAGGAGAGAATGGTAAACTACTTCTGAGTACTTTGAACTTGGAAAATTGTGGAAGGCTGGCGTCCTTTGGATCCACTGGATAGCACATATAATTATTAAAGGTCAAGGGTCTATTGATTGCAAACTTTTGTTTTAAGCAATAAATGGATTTGAAACTGATATAGTCCTCATGGAAATTTGGTGCCTGGGACAAAAATAAAGCTATCATAGTTCCAAAATTACACCCTTAAGAATATTTGCACTCTGTCAATCATGATACCCCAACTTGGCTTCCAGGTTCTCACCATGTTGCTATTCCACTCTGCCTCATACTTTGAGTTTTCTTTCCTCCTATCTCCTTAACCTTTTTTATACATTCTTTTTAAAAAGTTCCTCAAATTGTCCCCCTGTACACTTTAAACTATCATGGTGCCAACTTAAGAAATGTAGTTTGGATGGTGACTTGGAATTCTGTGCTCAAGAGCTTTAGGTCTACAGACCTCCAAACAATGGTAACGTGCTTTATCATACTACATGTCCTATGATTCTACAGGGTGGAACTATTACTGTTAAAGTAGTATCAAACTAATATAACAGTATAGTGTAGCTAAGTCCTCTTGATACAAATCAACATGAACTTACATCACTACTGACCCTTGTATTTTGTTCTGATACAAGATCTCCATATTAATTCCATGCCCCAAAATCTGCATGAAATTATGACCATGACAACATGATTATATTTAGAAGAGCTCGCAGGATGGCTTCACACTGGCATGTATAAAAGCCATTGAAAACATGGTGCAGGCATATCTTCATGCAAACATAGATTTACCTATAAAATTATTCACAGATAGGTTATGCAGAGCAGCAATAACCAAGAGTTTTTTGTGTCTTCATCTTCAATATTTGTCTTTCCAAGAAGCAGTCAGGGTTGATTTCCATCAATTCGTGATAACCCTATGAATGCGTGATCTCCAAAATGTTATCTCCTCAGAAGCTCTGTTTAGCTGTGATAAACTCAAGCCTATAGCTTCCTTGCAGTGATGGTGAACATTGGCAATCCAGCTGTTCTTGAATTTCAATTCCCAGAAGCCCTGATCAGCAGGAATGCTGACTTAGGTTTCTGGTAATGGAAGTCCAAGAACACCTAGAGAGCCAAGGTTCACCATCCCGGCAGTTGTATTTGGTCACCCTCTTTTCCTGCTGCCTCCAATCTTTTCCAGTGTTATTGTCTTTTCCATTGAATCTTCCCTTCTCATGATGTGCCTGGCCGGAGGGTTGAAGAGACGCCGAAGCAATGGGCTGGAGGACCTCGCCGCTTCTCTCCCGCAGCCCACACCACTGGCCCGGGGTGAGAGACAGCTGTGGCCATCATTGCCACCCTTCAGGTCCTGCCTGGCCGGAGGGTTGAAGGGATGCTGGGGCTACTGGGGTGCCTTCCTCCAAGCTGCCAGGGTCTGGGCGGCCACTGGCTGGAGTTGGGGGGCTTTGAAGGGCCACCAAAACTGCAGAGGACATTGAGCCCTGGGCTCCGTTGAGAACGTTGAGCCCCAGGTTCCATCGAGGATGTTGAGCAGCAAGGACTTTGTAATTTTTATTGATATTTTAGTGTTAAACTGTGTTTTACTGTGTATGTTATTGTTGCTGTCAACGTCCTGTCTGAGTGCCTTAAGGCTGTGGGGGTCTGGATGGGGGCCAATGGGTTTCAGCTGAATCCGAGCAAGACTGAGTGGCTGTGGGTTCGGGGTCCCGCATTATCCTGGGAGCTGCCATCCTTGGTCTTGGATGGGGCTACCTTGCCCCAGACAGACCCAGTGCACATTTGGGGGTTCTCCTGGATGCATGTTTGCTGCTTGAAGAACAGGTGGTGGCCGTAGCCAGGAGGGGCTTTGCAAAGCTGCGTGTAATTCGCCAGTTGTGCCTGCTCCTGGATAGGGATTCCTTGCTCATGGTCACACATGCCCTTGTTACCTCCAGACTTGATTATTGTAACACGCTCTACATGAGGCTGCCCTTGACGACCATTCGGAGGCTACAGCTGGTCCAGAATGCTGCAGCCCAGGTAGTGATGGGGTGCGGGCACTATGTCCGTGCCTCGCCTCTGCTTCGGGAGCTGCACTGGCTACCAGTTTGTCTCCGGATGCAATTCAAGGTGCTGGTAATAACCTTTAAAGCCCTTCATGGTATTGGGCCAGGTTACCTAAGAGACCGCATTGCCCCAAGGGAGTCTGCCCATCCCACCAGGCTGGACCTGAGGGGCTCCCTCAGTGTTCCATCGGCTAGAGGGGCTCACCTCTCTAGCACAAGAAGGAGGGCCTTCTCTGTGTCCGCCCCAACCTTGTGGAACCTCCTGTCGGCAGACCTGTGGCTGCAGACTGAATTGCTGCCCTTTAGGAAAGGGCTGAAAACCTGGTTGGCGGAGCAAGTATGGGGGGCCGACGGGGTGATGACTCCCGCCCATTGGCTCTGCCAGAAGCAGTGGCCCCTTTTTATTGTTGGGTGGGAAGGGAGGGTCTTTTAACTATGAGAGGGTCTTGGTTTGTTTTTATGGAAGTTTTTAAAAAGGGATGTTACAGTTTTTAAAGGGGATTTTACAGTTTATAGGTATAATTGTGCTGCCCTGAGTTGCCCTAGGGCAAGAGGGTGGGATATAAATCCAAATAAATAAATAAATAAATAAATTGTGTTGATCTGTATTGATATGTCTGTGAGCCGCTGTTATGTATGTTAACTGTGTTTTCTGACAGGAGCGGAATGTATCTTTTCTCATGTATCTATTCTTATGCAAATAAGTGGGTCGAAAAATGTGCACACTCTGTTAGCCAATGGGCTTGTTGTATTATTGTTACTGTTAATAGTGTATATAAGTCCGAGTTTTGCCCCATCCAAACTGTGTTCAAACCCCACTAATAAAGAGCTGAATTTCACTACTTCATTCGTCTGCTTTTTCATTCCTTGAACACGAAAGCCGCCCAGAGTTGCACTTCGCGAGTGGGGTGGCCTATAAGTCGAATAAATAAATAAATATAAATAAATGTGCTTGAAGAAGGACAGCCTAAATTTCCTCATTTCTGCCTCCAGAGACTGTTCCTCTTTTTGGGATTCCAAGGTATTTGCAAAGCTCATCTCCAGCATCACATTTCAAATAAAAATCACTTGTTTTCCTGTCAGTTTGCTGTCCAGTTTTCATACCCATATACATAATGACTCTGTGTAATTTGTCCTTAAAACAAGGTATGAAACACATCGATCTCATGCTGTGCCAGCAAAACATTTAGCTTTTTTTTGTGTAAGGCAGTAGGGTTGTTTTTTAAAAATATTTTACTCCAGGGGATGTGTAGTCATTTGCAGGGCAGGGATAGAAAATAAGGCCTCTGGAGCTTGTTTGCCTCTGTTGTAAAGGAACATCACAGAAGCTCTCCCAACGGGGAAGACTTTACTGATGCCAGTTAATCAACATGTGGTTGCTTAACACCTTATAGTCGCTGAACAAGGTAACATACTTCTACAGTGGTACCTCGGTTAACGACGCGTCCGGATAACGTCAAAACCGCATAATGACGCTTCCATCATGCCCCGCGTAATGCCTCGGATAACGACAGGTTCGGATAATGTCAAAACGCATTGCGACGCGTCCGTCATGCCCCACGTGATGCCCCGCATAATGACAAAAAAGTCATTGTTTTTTGTTGTTGTCCGGATAACAATGTTTGTTGTTGTTTTTGTCGTTATGCGGGGCATCTCCCATAGGAATCACATAATGACAAAAATCGGTTAATTGTGCTGCTTGGGGAACCATGTTTTGTCATTATCCGAGGTTTTACTGTATTTACAATTGTCTTCATGCCATACAACAGATCCCTAGGCTAAAATAGGACCAGAGGATTACACCAAAGACACTAAAATTTAAATTTAACCCCTTCAAGATGGTAACAGAGAAATACAAGACAATAATACACTTCTTGTTGTTTTTAAAGCATGCAGAGCCATTGTTAGGAAAGTGCTGCTTTATTGTACAAATACCTTTACAATTTTCATCAAAATATTAAGAATATAAAAATTATTTGATATGAGAATTTGTACAGCTGATTATGTACAGTTTAACTTCCAGAGGCAACTTTTGAAGACATGTTTCAAAAAGTTTTAGCACACAGGATTATAAAAATCCAAGTGAAATATTTGTACAGGGAGGAAAAAAATAATTAATTTATTTAAAAAGCTTCTCACTGAATTCTGCCACTTAATGCCTTCAGAGCCACAAATCACTTCACAGGCAGGCTGTTTTCACTAGCTACAGCTCTAGGAGAGTAAGGTTTTACAACAACTACTTGAACTAGAACCAATCCACCGCTTCAACCAAAAAACAAAACAAAACAAAAAAGCAGGACTCTCAGTCTTTCACACCATTATTAAGATATCACTCATGGCATCCCATGACTTCTGTACAAAACAGAGGCCTTCCTGAGAGATGTACAGAGGAGAATTTATGACTTCATAATTCCTCATAATTGAAATATTAGTGTATATGTCAGGTAAACTCTGTTGTACATGACCCTGAGATTGTGGTATACCAAATAGAATCTTGAGTTTCAATATTGTTTTTTCTGAGAAAACTATTCTGGGGCTGTTATTTTAGTAATGCAGGTGGGTATGTTCCTCTAAACTCAACCGTGACGGAATAAAAACTTGTGTGAAGTAATTGAAGCCTGTTCACCATGCAATTTAATCACATACCCTTCTTTGGACATTTCATTCCACATTTTCTGTGCAACTTTGAAGTTCAAAAGTTTCTTTTGATCAGTCCTGCCCATCTTGATTCATGAGCTCCTTAGCTGAGCAGTCTTCCCTCAAAACCAGCATGTAAACATATTTTCCTATATTAAAAAATAACTTCATTCAAGTAAAATGGTTTTTGATGTGGACTTCAGTGCTATTTACTTTTCTTTAGTTGTTTCGTTGTTTAGATGTTCCTGGAGCAATATGAACAACATAGCCTCACTTCAGAGCAGGAGTAGCCATGATTGTTCTTTTTCAATAGTACTATTTGCAAAGAAAAATAAACAAGCACCCTCTGATTAATTGTAACATGATTGCAATGTAAACAGTGGGATCTTTGCATTTTCCATTGGTCAATAATAATGACCATAACAGGGGTGGGAAAATTTGACCCTCAGATGTTTTAGATTTCACCTGTCAAAAGCCCTTACTCAGCATGGCCAATAACATGACATTATGGGTATTGTAATCCAAAACATTAGGAGGGCCAAAGCTGGATAGCAAAAGTGGATAACTCCTGACCTATAGGACAGTGATGGCTAACCTTTGACACTTCAGGTGTTATTTGACTTCAAATACCAAATGCCCAAGTCAGCACACCTGCTGATCAGGACTTCTGGGAATTGAAGTTCAAGAACACCTGGAGTGCCAAGGCTCACCATCACTGCTTCAAGATATGGCATCTACTGGCCAAGCAGAAGCTACTTGAAAGCATTTGCAACCTAAACAAAGCTGATAGAGGCAGTGACAATGCAGGCCCAAGTTCTATCTTCTTGCTGAGCATGTGAAGGAGCTACAGAGGTACTTTGAGGGCTATATGTTTCATCCTGAGGGCAAAGTGCTTGCTTTGCCTTGCTGCAATTCAACCAAAGCAGTAGTGAGTCATTAAATAGCTTTGATGGGGTACACAGAAAGAGCCTCCTTGAAGGTATTTTTGCACCACAATCGGACGTACCCTGATAAAAAAACAACCTTGTGTTGTGGGCTAATCTTTCTCACACTAGGTCAGGCAAAAGGAACTGCAGAATCAACTTGCCAAAAGGTGCCTTCATTTTGGCAGTTTCATGTCTGGCCTAGACACGGAAGAAGACAAAGAAGAATTAGCCTTGATAAGGCTGCATGTTTACATAGTTCACAGAGATGTCAAAAATGGCACCCATGGCTAAGAACTAATCTGAGCCACTAGTTCCTGTGGTCTAAATACAGAACTTGCTTCTTTTGAATCATGCAGAAAGTCCTGGCTCTCCTGCACAACTGGGGTTAATAGTGTTAAGGAGCATTCTGGTTCAATCTAATATTTATTGACAAATTATGGCATCCCATAGTAAACATTTGGCTCCCTATCATTCCCTCCTCTGATTTCCTCCCCCCCCCCCCCTATTCCAATTACTGCAGGCAGGTATATAGCTGTCATTATCCAAGTTTATTTAACACATGGGTGCCCAAACTTTTCAGGCCATGGGCCGGTCATAACGGTTCAGGAGGCTGGTCACTATGGCCAACAGGCTGGATCTGGCCCCCAACACCAATTCATCTAGCTCGTAAAACCCTCATTGCTCCCATATGGGCACATTTTACTTCCGCTTCCGGAAGCAACGAGGGCTTCGCAGCTTGGAAGAATTGGTGTTGGGGGCTGGATCCGGCCCATAGGCCATAATTTGGGCACCCCTGATTTAACAGATAACTTGAGTCTCAGTTGACTTTTAAAATCAAAAATTAATAATTGGAGTGCAAACAAACAAACAAACAAACCCCACAGCAATTAGTGAAAGTCAGTGAACTGTAAACACAGAAATGACATTCAGTTTGTCTCTTTTTGTTTGATCTTATTCCTAAGGCAAGGGAATTACAGCTCACATTAATTTTGCCCTCAAATGCCCTGTTTTTCAAAAGATGGAAAGTGCTGCCATTTACCTCTCTCTAAATACTCCTCTTGGCATTCTTGCCCACATTGGCCAGTCACCCCCTCCTACTCCCATTCCTAATTTCAGATGCCTTTTCCATCACTTTTGCTCCAGCACATACAATCTTCCTCTCTGTGTCTGGGACAGTCTTACAGATGCTGGTCAATATTTCTTTCCTCTAAGAAAATCCCGTGTAGTCCAGAAGTGCAAAGTGCTTGTTGCCCCAGTTTGGGACGGCTATCTTATGACAATTCTGTGGGCACCAAGCCACCCAAACATGGGAGTGGAGGGGTGGGAAGGCATCACAACACACCCACCCTCCATGACTGCCCTCTTCTTGACGAAGCGTTAGCAGCTAGCTCTGGTCCATAGAGTGTCTGGTAGAAGCCATGATCAACACCAGGTGTTGGAAGTGGGTCTCACAAACCATCCTTTGCAGCTTCCCTATGGCAGTGCCCCACTGAAGGTGGCAATGGGCAAGCACAGAAGTGAGCAGAAATCTGAGGCATCTTGGGGAGGGAGAGATGAAACAGGTTTTCCTCCAATGGAGGGTACACAGGTCTTAGGCTTGTAGCATGGCGAGACTTCACACCTATGAAAAGAGCAAGATCCCAAAGTTACACCAGTGTAGCTTGTTTAGAATGAAAGGAAAAACCAATCCAAGCTTTAAAAAAAACACCCAACAAAGTACTGATAAGCAAAGCATATGGTTCATTTGATGAAGCAACAACCTGTGGGGAAATATGCCAAGCCAGTTTCCCTTTGCTGCTGTATAACGGGGTACATAGAAAGAGCCTCCTTGAAGAGTGTGGTATTTATGGACCACCATCGAGCATACCCTGGTAACGGTAACCTTGTGTTGCCAGCTAATCTATGTCACACTAGGTCAGGCAAAAGGAACTGCAAAATGAACTCACCAAAAGGTGGCCTCATTTTGGTAGTTTCACATCTGGCCTAGACACGGAAGAAGACAACAACAATAGGCTCCATTTGGGACTTTGTGGGTCAACTGCCACAGGTTCAGGATATAGAAGGCGTTCACCCTAGCAGCATTCCACAATACTATAATAATTTCATGTCAGAAATTATTCTGGGTTGAAATGATTTTTGCTGGAGAAGCTCCGCTCAGGCAATACCCAAATGAGGCTCCTTTCATGTCCCTATGATCTTTTCCCACAGAAGTGGTCCCTATTTATCTACTTGCAATTTCTTGCTTTTGAACTGCTAGGTTGGCAGGAGCTGGAACAGAGATGGGCGCTCAAACCATCATTCAGTACCCAGGTCTCGAACTGCTGATTTGCCGGCCTTCCAGCTAACAAGACAAGCTTCTTAACCACTGAGCCACCGCAGTTCTTGTTCCACAATGCTAAAATAACCACACCAATCTATGTCTTTCCCCCTCTGTTATACAAGGGTGTGTGTGTTAAGGGTCAGAGTTTGGATGTTGCAAATCCTCACTGCAAGTTTATCCAGGGATAATGTGTTCCTTCCCCACAGTACTTTGATCCAAGACCACATCAAAAGTGAAGGAAGTCAAAACTACCTAGACTTTTGAAACAGATCAACCTCAATGTTATCTGCATCAGAAATTATTGAACATCTAAACCAGAGTTTCCCAGCATTTGGTTTTTGGACCTCAATTCCCAGATGCCTAAGTCAATTTCCCAAAGCACTGATCAGCTTTGGGAACTGAAGTCCCCCTGTAGGGCGCTGGCCCCATGTTGGGAACCATTGATCTAAACTAACTTTTCTTTGGACTAAGAATAGGAAATGTGTGACTCTCCAAGGCCTATTGGGCTACAGAGCCCATCATTCTTCAACATTAGCTCTTCTGATTACATCTGATGCAGTCTAACTACATCTTGCACACCATATGCTCCCCATTCTTGTTTTGGATGCATTGAAGACACTGAAAGACATACAGTGGTACCTCACTTAAAGAGCATAATGTGTTCCACGGGATTGCTCTTTAAGTGAGTTTGCTCTTTAAGTGAAACACCATTGTAAGTAACCAATTGTGACTTCTGGCGGTGTGGCAGTGTTGCAAACCCCAATTTAGTTGTTAAGTGAGTTTTTGGTTGGTTTTAGTTGTTAAGCGAGGTGACCATTCAGAGAAAATTCTGCTTTTTAAGCGAGTTAGTCTCTAAGCTAGGTGCTCTTTATGTGAGGTTTTACTGTATATTCATCTATGCATGTGTTTACACAAGAACCATGACAAGTTGGCCCTTCCTGTTCCAAGCACACAAATTCTAAAGTGCCAGAGTCATCGTGTGCAGTCTCATAAACTAAGGATTAGAAAAAGAAAATTCACAGAAAAGTGAAACTCTCCTTAAACATCAGCCTGAAGATGTGAATGAGGAGCTGGCTCTGTGTTTCAACACTGTTTAGTTTTACTTAGTTAAAGGTTGAACCAATAGAGCTCCAGGAACATATAAAAGGCTAAACAGGTGGCCTTCTAGTTGGAATTAGTGGAACCAACAGCACTGGTTTCACAACCCCTCTCCAGAGGTAAAGTCCCAAATATCTCCAAAGGGACTGCGGTGGCTCGTGGTTAAGACACTGACTGGAGCATCAGCCGGTCAGCAGTTCAAGACCTGAGTACTGCATTATGGAATGAGCTTCCGCCTCTGTCCCAGCTCCTGCCAACCTAGCAGTTCAAAAGCAAGTACTGTATGAAATTGCAAGTACTGTAGATAAATAGGTACCACTTCAGTAGGAAGGTAAATAGTGTTCCGTGCACTCCAGTGTTGAGGCATGCCTGTCACATGTCAGTGGAAACATCTGCAGACGCAGACAGCACTGGCTCTTTAGCTGTAAACAGAGATGAGCACTGAACCCTAGAGTCAGATATGACTGGCTTTTGAGCAAGGGTGACCTTTATCTTTACATAAATATCTCCAAGCTGTAATCTTACATTCAGGCTATCTTGATATGAAAAAGCAGTGATTATCTCTGTTCCCCAATCATTTGACTTACAGAAATATCTCTGAACCCAGTGGATACTTCTTAATCAAGGTTGGCCGAAGAGGCATCAAATTCCTAATATGTGGCCCCATCAAACAGCCAGCCATAGTTCCAGGAAAATGTCTCTTACCTGGTGACACTCTGCAAAATCTTTCGCTCGTCCTGGTCCAGGCAGACTGCAAAAGAACAGTTGACCCCGATGATCTGGACTTTGTCCACTTTGATCTGTGACACACTGATTTGCTGCAAGAAGAAAATTTCCCCCATAATATTATTTGGCTGTCATGACAGGGCAGAGGGCTTCACAGCGACCTAAACATTGTACCCCACCCTCTCACGTTAGAAGAAATGGGCAATTGTATCAACAGTAGGAGAAAGTCAAGGGTCAAATTACCTGGTTGAAACTCTTCTTAGACTTGGAGCTCTGCCTCTTGATTACCTCTGTTGCAGTCAATGTCAAACATTCTGTTTTGGGACCTGGGGAAGAAAATGGCACTAGTTTATGGAGGGATTACCATGAGCTAAAGATATCAGCCATGCAAAATCGGCTTTTTTTGGAAAATAAGTATAATGTTATGACCATCACAGCTGCTGGCAAAAGTCTGTCATATATGAAAATACTATATAAAAGCCAAAGTAATCCATGGCTACTCTAATATGACTGCTAGCAACGACTTATGAATAATCATGGATATTAAAATTTGTTCAGTTATATGCCATTAAATTGCTTTTGGTCTATTGGAACCCTTGTGGGCTTTTTGAGGAATGTGAGATGTCCAAAGAAAGGTTGACTATTACTAACCCTCAACAAATCTCCATGGCTGATCAGGGATTTGAATAGTCCTAGCCTGACAGTCTATCCACCTCATGCCATATTAAAATAGAGGTGTTGTACAGACAGACATAAGGCAGAACCTGCTTTCATTTTCATCAGAAAAAGCATGTTGGCAGCTTTATGAAGATGAACATGTCTTCAGTGCAGAGATTTCAGTGATATCCAGATGGGACTTCATTGCTTGTCAGTTACTGTTTGCCCATCTCACCATATTTTACTCTCACGTGATTTATTATGATTTCAGGCTCCCACTTTCCAATGCCCTAAATCCAGTAGTTATTTTTAAAAAAACTCCCAGTCTCAAACATTTGCCAGAAACATTTATGCTCTGTTACAAGAACCAACCTTTGATTTATAAATATACCTGTATATAATAAAAGCTTACTAGATGGCTTCAAAAGTATTTTCCTCTTGTAGAAACCTACTCAGTCTAAATAAGCAACTGAAATCATTTCAAACTGCAAGCAAATTGTTTCAGCAGACTTAAAATAGAAATTTATTTAGAGAATGGGCTAAGAGCCAACTCTGAACCTGATGTTGCCAACCAGCGGGTCATTTACATAGTACAACTAGCATCTCTACTGGCCAAGACTATTAGGACATGCATTTGGCAGCTCATTTCCAGGGATATCTGTCCAAGTACAGTGTTTACAAAAGGGCCTAGTAAACGTCTCCCTTGCTCAAAAGCCGGTCGTGTCTGACTTATCCCCATTTACAGCCAAAGAGCCAGTGCTGTCTGTGTCTGCAAATGATCTTGCGGTCATGTGACAGGTGTTAATAGATGCCGGAGTGCACAAAATACTGTTACCTTTCCTGCCAAAGTGGTCCCTATTCATCTGCTTGCAATTTATTGCTTTTGAACTGATAGGTTGGCAGGAGCTGGGAGAAGACAGATGCTCACTCCGTCGCGCAGCACTCGGGTCTTGAACTGCTGACCTACTGGCCCTCCAGTCGTCAAGCTCAGCATCTTAACCACTAAGCCACCATGGCTCCAGGCTGTGGACCTACTCTAGTGCAATTTACTGTGCTAAACCACAGGATTTGGGCCACTCACTCATGCACACACAGAGGTATGAACCACAGGCAGAGAAGTGAAATGAAAAGGAAGAACATTCTCTTAGACCAGAGATGGCTGACCTTGGTACTCTAGATGTTCTTGGACTTCAATTGTCAAAAGCCCTGATCAGCAGGAGTACAGACTTGGGCTTCTGGCAACTGAAGTTCAAGAACACCTGGAGTGCCAAGGTTAGCCATCACTGTCTTAGAAGCTCCTTCTTGGGAGCCTCTTGTATTGGATTAGCTAGAGCTCTCCAAATCTTCTGTCCCCTTACCACCCAAATGGTGGGATCTCCTCCCTCCATTACCCCCCCCCCCCAAGCTTTCTAGTCACCTTTAAGCAACAGATTTTTTGCCAATGCTCACCAAGCTCTTCCTGCTTCTTACAGGCCTTGCTGAGGTTTACAGATGTATAGACCCTCTCAGAGTCATTCCAGCGACTTCTTCCACTGACTGACCTCTGGAAGAATCAGAAATGAATTACTCTCCGACATGATAAAATGTTCCCCTTCCCCTTTCATAAGATAAAAAAGAACTACTATACTGTTTACCACTTCAGCTTTGTCTAATTAGAAATAGATTTTCAAAAAGACAACAAAGCCTGAGATCTTCACTCACGTGTCATCAACCAACCAACCACACACACCCCACACTGGCTATGCAGCCCAGCTCTTTAACTCCACTACTGGTGTAGCACCTTCCTTCTCAGAGTTACCTTGCTGTAGGCAATCTGTAGTGTTAGAGGGATTGCTTCTCTGTCTCCGTCTATGCCTAGCCGTTTACAACCTGGACCTGCACAAAGACAAAATAGAAAGGTACATTCTTTGTTTCCTAAAGTCTAGTCAAAGTAGAGTCTCTCTTGAACTGTATCCCAGGAATACAAGAGGAAGACAGGATACCATGAGAGGATGCTTATTCTAAAAAGCATCATCAGTATAGAAGCAACTAAGCAGATGTGTAAATAATAATAACTGCAACAAAAACAACTTTACTAGGAACTGCCTATATACATAAAAATTACATTAACAGTTCTTAGGTCCTCGGTTAAGTCTCAAACTGTTAATTTTATACTGGTTTTTGACTGAGAATCTAATGGTAAAATAATAATAAAATAGGAACTCCTCGTAAAGAAACAATACCTTGTCTTAGTTGAGGGGCTCGTGTGCTCTAAAGATGCTAGGAGCTATGCTGAACAGGTGCAACCATATCAGATAGGTCTTTAGCTGAAGAGCCACACTAAATCTGTTCCACAACCCATTTAATATTGTGAGTTTATGGGCTCGATCGATTATAAGAAGGCATTTGATTCTGTTCCAAATAGCTGGATTGAGAAATGGCTCAACATATGAGATCGGGCGTGTTCACTCCTTTTACTCTGAGTAGAAATGCTCCTTTTTAAGCACCCGCATGTTAACTTTTGTCTCTTGATATATTTTAAGTTCCCTCATTTTAACTTCTGTTACTTTTACTGTTCTATGCTGGTCTTGGACCGTAATACAGATTTTATTTGATTTGAAATGCCTCAAGATTTTTAGAATTAGCAACAATGTTCAAAAATTTATGAAAACTTCAATGAAGTTATGGCGAGTAAATTTAATGGCCTGTGGAGAAGAATTTGGTGAAGCTGATATTAAGCATGGAATTTTTCAAGGTGACTCATTGTCAACTTTGCTATTTGTGTTATCGATGGTGGCACTGATAATTATTCTGAACAGAACAAACTATGGGTATGAATTGATTAAGCAGCAAAGCAATCATACTTATATACCGCCCCATAGCACTTAGTGTACTCTCTGGGCAGTTCACCAGTTAATTAGCATTTTGCTCCCAACATGCTGGGTACTCAATTTACTGACCTCAGAAAGATGGAAGGCTGAGTCTACCTTGAGCCCTGGTCAGGACTGAACTCACAACCTTTTGGTTGCAGGACAGCAGTTTAACCACTGCGCCACCAGGGCTCCTAAGAAAGGACAGAAGGTTTCACATTTATTTTATATGGACGATGTAAAATTGTTTGGAAAGACAGGAGCTGAATTGAATACTTTGCTGGAAAGTACAAAGGGGAAACAGAAGGCTGAGCTCTCCACCCACCCAAATGAAGCAAGGAAACGTCTTCCTATTTGTTGTCTATTGGGAAAGAGTTTGGAGTTTTAAAACTTCCTCAGCAAAAAGCAACAGAAGGAGGAGAATCTCAAAAAGATGAGTCCAGGGCAGACACCAGGCCTCCAAGAGAAGAAGGGGAGACACAACTGATGTTTGAATGGGCACATATGCGTTGTTGTTGTTGTTGTTGTTGTTGTTGTTGTTGTTGTTGTTGTTGTTGTTGTTGTTGTTGTTGTTGTTGTTGTGTTTGTTTGTTTGTTTGTTTGTTTGTTTGTTTGTTTGTTTGTTTGTTTGTTTGTTTGTTTGTTTGTTTGTTTGTTTGTTTGTTTGTTTGTTTGTTTGTTTGTTTGTTTGTTTGTTTGTTTGTTTGTTTGTTTGTTTGTTTGTACCCTGCCCGCCTGGTGCAAGCACCATTAAACAACAAGGAAAAAATATAATACAAAAAGCAATTAAAACATTTACAGCTAAAAACAATTATCTAAAAAAAACAACTAAAACCCAAGTTAAAACACATAAAATTACTATTTTATCACTTGAAACTACCCTCACCCTCCCTCCACCCACATTAAAACAGGATTACCAGAACAATGTGCTTCCACAGGAGCAGCATAACTGAAAGG
Source organism: Bradypodion pumilum (assembly GCA_035047305.1). Taxonomy (NCBI): domain Eukaryota; kingdom Metazoa; phylum Chordata; class Lepidosauria; order Squamata; family Chamaeleonidae; genus Bradypodion; species Bradypodion pumilum. The sequence continues at coordinate 303,101,639 of JAWDJD010000002.1, read as the reverse complement.
TTTGTCCTTCTTATATCAGGTGTGTCTTTGCTGCCTGTTTCAAAAGTGCCAAATCCTTGTGGTGTGCTCTCAGAAGACCTTCCCACTAGTCACAGTGTGGTTTGAGCCATCTGCTAAAGGTCTGGGGTGTTTCTCGCTCTCTGTAGGAAGAGTGTCTTCCCAAAGCCTGGAGTGAACACAAGGGACCCCAAAGTTCTTCTTTCTGGATGATGTGCTTACCTGATGCTTTGATGGCCCGTGTGGCTGCTGAGTGGCCCAGCTCTAAGGAGTGGATGAAGATCTCAGTCTTTGTCTCTCCTCCTATGAAGGTAAGCTACATAACAGATGAAGGATGAGGTTGTATTACCATGGCACAAGACATACACAACTGCAAGAGGCTCATTTCCTCATTCTATTCTAAAGCTAGCTTGGTAGTTTGAGGCGGGTAAACATTTACAGAAAACTGAAGCACAATTTGAATATCCCCTCCTTTCTCTCTTGCATTTCCCCCCTTTTCAAGGGGGTTATTGAAAAAAAAAAGGGACTCAAACTCATACACCGATGAAACAGTATATGGGTAAGGTAAAGGTTTCCCTTGCTCGAAAGCCAGTTGTATCCAACTCTAGGGTTCAGTGCTCATCTCTGTTTCAAAGCCGAAGAGCCAGCGCTGTCTGCTTCTGCAGATGTTTCCATGGTCATGTGGCAGGCATGACTAGACACGGAACACTGTTACCTTCCCAACAAAGTGGTCCCTATTTATCTACTTGCAATTTCTTGCTTTCAAACTGCTAGGCTGGCAGGAGCTGGGACAAAGGCGGGAGCTCATTCCGTCCTGCAGTACTCAGGAATCGAACTGCTGACCTTCCGCCTCCCAGTCAGCGTCTTAGCCACTTGAGCTAGGAAACTGAGAAGGAAATTAGCAGTGGGGTTGTACGTTGATGTGAATGGAACCTTGGAAGGAAGTTTGTGTCAGGGAACGGGAAACCTTGACTGACAGTCCAGCACAGACCATAGTTTGGCCAACACTGCCTTGCTTTAAGTCAAAGCACATATTCATCCCCTTTGATTCACAATAGTGATAGTTTTATGTCTGGATCAGGAAATCTGTGATAACCACAAGCCATTGACTGACTCCAACAGTGTGAATAGGGTTTCTAATTTTGTTTTAGGGCCAAGGACAAATTTTCACAGACCAAGTGGTGGCAGTGGTCAAATTAAAGTGCAAGGGTAAGAGACAGCCCTGACTGAAAACAAAAACAAAAAACACCACAGCAAGGCCACACCACTGAACTGAGTCTTCTCCAATGTCAGAAAATTGTTCTCCAGTAGGTCTTGTGTTAAGTACCTGCAATGCACACAATAAGTGAAGTTCTCAGCTATCATGTCTTTCAGGCACCAATAATATTTTTATTAATTACTATGACAGAAGCAATGTGTGACCTGCTTCTGTGTTGCAAATTCTCTATGTTCACCAAATAAGATTGTTAGAAAGTGAAGGAGGTCTCATTGGTTATGGAGACCCCCACCTACACTGGCTTGTGAATGTCAGGGAAAAGCAAAAAAACAACAGTCCTAACCAAACTCACCTCTGCCTGGTAGACCTGGAGTAGCACAGGACGAGTTGCAAAGCGGCAGTAATAAAGGATCATGTCAGCAAGGATGGGAAGTTGCTCTGCTGTTTCCTCTATGGGTTCATCTTCTGTCTTCATGGATTGCTATGGAAAGAATAAGAAGTGGACAACTATTTCCTTTCTACATATATCTCCAGTACAGGGTAAGGGTGCCCAAATGGTGGTCTGGCACTTCAGTTACTTTCAAATCAGTCCCTGCTTCAGAAATTTCCCCCCTAGCTTTTTGGAAATATAGCTTTCAAGGTCAACACATGTCTGTGGATTTCTTTACTACCACAGCTCCTCTTAGCCAGAAAATGCAGGATTTGGGCATAAGATTACATGGTATTGTGAGTCAATTCAAAATAGCAAGATTCTGTATCAGTATCTAGTACAGTGGTACTTTGGTTAATGTAATTAATTCATTCTCTGGGACATTTCTTACAGTGAAAATTACTTTAACTGAAATGCGGTTTCCCATAGGAATGCATTGAAAACCAAAAAATGTGTTCCAGAGCTCAGAAAAAAAGTTAAAAAAAACTGTTTTAACTGCTTAAAGCTCATTGTAAAGTGCACTTTGGAAATTTTCACCACTTTATAAAGAGATTTGAACAGATAAAAGACTTCTTCCCCACTTATTTCTGAGCTCCAGAAGGTTTTCAATGCATTTTCAGCACTTCTGACAGCGGCCTCTAGAGACCAGCTCTGGTAACTCATCCCACCTATCAGCTGTTAATTCCCCCAATACCAACACCAACCCCGGAAGTATTGAACGCTGCATTTAGGATGCCGAAATGCAGCAAAAAGTGGTGAAAATTCCAGAAACAGAGGGGAAATGCTTCGAATAGCCACCATGGAAAGCGGCCGGGGTTGGGGTGGGGTGCCTAAGCAGTCCAAAAAAGCTTTGTTATGTGAAATGAATCCTTAAACCGAGCCACTATTTTCTCTTGATTTCCTTTCACAAACCAATTATTACATTAACTGAGCCATTCGTAAACTGAGGTTCCCCTCTATATTTAATAGTATTCAATATGCAAAAGCATTTAAATCCAATTTTAAGAAGCATTAAATGCAGAGCCTCTTGTCAGCATTCCCAGGACCATTGCATTTTTTGGGTAGAACATCCTGTTTTGGATGTTCTTAGCTGATCACAAGCAAGAAAGAGAAGGAACTTTTTATTTGCCATATCCCAAAGTAAGCAAATTCCTCCTATCCAAATTGCCCTACACAACTGTTGCAACTCTACCTGCTCCTTGCTTTAGCCTCATGTATGGGACCCCCATAAAAGCAAATAAAGTTTCCACAATCTGTCCTTGGGTATCAATACACAGCAAAGCAATCAATACACTTAACAGATTTTCAGTCCATAGGCTATGGTGGACAAAGAGGAGAATTTGTGATTGTGTGCAAGTACCTAGAAGACCACCACAAGAGATCCTACAAGAGAGTTCTCCTGCTTCTAATTACACATTGTCTGGGACATACCTGACACAGAACTCCTGTGGGAAGGTTCATTAACCCAAGAACATTGCGCTCGTACCATGGATCCAACATCCCTATGTACATGGAGATATCATTTGTGCTGCTCTCCATCCCTGCCAAACTAGAATCCTGAAATCAGAAAAATACAAATCATTAGCAAATGTGCTGCTATTGAAGAACAAATCTTACCAGAACCCCTAGTAGGTATGCTCAAATTACTCCCAGTATCTATAGCATATGGTCACAGTACTGTAGGAATGAACCCTGAGGGTAATCGAGTTTAGCCTCCTGGCAATACAAGAAATCCATCTTTAAAGAGTAGCATTCCCAAACTTTCAGATATGTTGAATTAAAATCTCCATCATCCTTTCATCCGCAGGGAAAACAGATAGATTACGTGAACTGTAGTCAATCTCACTGGGAGCATGCCAGACTGAGGAAGCCTGCTCTAGAGCAGCGTTTCCCAAACTATGTTCCACAAAACACTGGTGGACTTCAATTACCAAAAGCCTAAGTCAGTACGTTGGCTGATCAGTGCTTTGGGGAATTGACTTAGGCTTCTGGGAATTGAAGTCCAAAAACTAACGTTTGGGAAATACTTTTCTAAAGAGATCCAACTTTAAATCCCTTCTGTGCTGTGAATGATGTATCCTATCTCTTAGGATTGACACATGAAACCTCCTAGAACAGGGGTTCCCGACCTTTTCAAGCCGGGGACTGGGTCATGCTCTCTCAGTCAGTTTCGAGGGCCAGATGGCCAGTTTGCCCTGTCTGCACGATGGGGGTGGCTATTTTGTCCCAACAGCTTCAAAGGGGCAGCCATTTTGTTTCTCAAATGTCCTTGGGCCGGATCCAGCCCACAGACCTTAAGTTGGGAACCCCTGTCCTGGAAAGTGCATGGCCAGTTTATACACAGAACTCAGAAAGAGCTGCGAACTTCCAAACATGCATAGCTCTTACCTGATGTTACCTGGGAACAATTTCCCACACACAAAACTGAAGGATGTATTGTACTAGAAGGTTATATTTTAAAAGCTCAGTGGAAGAGAGCATGTCTCCCTCTTTTCCCAGATCTGTAGAAGCAGAGGAAAAGATGTGAGAGCTGCAGTTAAGCAATTGCTTCTCCAATTCCATTTATATATTTGGCTCCTCTTGCTTTTGATGGCAAGAGCCCAGAGTGATGATCTTCTTCTAAGAGCTGAGTGAGAAAAGCTGACATCTTTGACTTTGTCAAGTAGTGAGTCTCCTTATTTCACAGATGAGCAAAGACCCGACGTTACCCAAGATCACTCATGTAAACACCTTTCACATTAGATAATGCTGCAAGCAAGAAGGACAAACAAGCAATAGCTGCAGATGCTCGACTTTTGTCCTACTGTAAAACAGAAGGTACCCAAACCTTGCCTTAAGGGCATACCGTTGATCCAGAAGTGCGGGAATACAGATCCCCTGGAGAAGGTGGAGGGTTGCTTGGTGCGGAAGAGGTAGAGCCACTCCTCCTCACAGGGACATAGTAAAACTGCAGCTTAAAGTACCGGGTCAGCCAGGGACAGCTGCTCTCTTGAGATCTGTAGTGAAAGAAGAAGAGAGAATGCATGAAAGAAAGCCAGCTGTAGGCCATGTTGCTCTGACTTGCTTCCTCAGAGCTCAGTGTCCTGCACAAGGTGTCCTCAAGAGATGGAACGGGTCTGACAACAAGTATAATGAAGAGTACAGTATGTGCCTTCTTTCAGAGATCCCTTTCAATAAGAGGGGCCTATGAGAGAATGGAGTAGGAAATAGAGAGAACCTTCACTTTGGTCCAAAGGAAGGCAGGAAAGGAAGCTGAGGGTGCAAAGAAAACCAATTGTCCTGAGGAACAGGGACTGGAGAGATCAAGAGCTAGAAAAGGGGTGCCCAGACTATGGTGTGTGGGCCAGATCCTGTCCCCGATGCCAATTCATCCAGCCTGTGACACCCTTGCCGCTCCTGGAAGTGGAAGGAAAATGCGCCCGTATGGGCACATTTTACTTCCGCTTCCAGGAGCAGCAAGGGTGCCGTGGGCCCGGATGAATTGGCACCAGTGGCGGATCTGGCCCATGGGCTGTAGTTTGGGCACCCCTGGTTTAAGCAAAGAAAATGGCATCCTGTTGCAAAACAAATTGCAAGGCACATTTTACTTCCACTTCTGGTGGGAGGAACCACATGCCCAGCTCGCTGAACCACATGACCGACCCACTGAACCACATGATCGGTCCATGGCCCAAAACGTTTGGGCTCCCCTGAGCTAGAAGGTGTCATCCCACTCACTTAAGACTGCTGTACGCCCGGGCCACTTTCCCAGAGATGCGGTCAGAACCAAACACAACCACTCGCAGAGTTGAGATCTTTGTATCCTCGTCGCAGCTCAAGAACGGCCTGCGTTGGACACAGGTATTCTGTGGCACACTGTTGAGCAAAAGCGTGGCACTCAGCACATGTTGTGGCAGAGACTGTGCCCGTCGAGAACGTGTCGGGATATGATTCTTGGCCAGGGGGTTGCAGAGGCTCTCTGCTCGGCGCAATGGCAGAGACAGCGAGGCTACCTCTGAAACATATCCCAGTTCCCTGCCCAGGATCAGATGGCTCTTGCTCTTGAACAATTTGTATAACTTGTTGCTCAGCCGATGCCGATGGGACACCTTCTCCTCCTTCAGATCCAAGTGGCTTGTCAGCTCAGGAGAGTTCTCATCACTGTCTTCCACGTAGCCGCTATCCATGCAGTTCTTCAGGCTAGAGACAAAAAACCTGAAGGTCTTTTTGGAGGCCAGCGGAAGCTCAGAGTCCTTGGAAACAGTGGAAATAACAGATGCCCGTGAGTCACGGGGACTGTCCTCGGATAATGTTGAATACACAGAGTCTTTGGAGAGCAAAGATGCTCTTTCGTGAAAGCAACTGTCAAGCTCTTCCTCATCTTCAAGGGCCACTGGTTTGGGGTAGTACCCTTCTTTGTCTAGTACCTCATTCAAGATATCTACAACAAGAAGTGTAACATAAAGTTAGAGATGAAAGAGGAAACCATACACAGTTTAAAAGTAGTGTTCTAGAAGCCAGTGCTCTACAGGTGCACTGAGCTACATCTCCCATTCCTTGACCCTGCGGATCAATGCCATTATGGTGGGAGCACACTCAGAGAACACTGGGTTTAGGGAAGGCTGCTTTAATGCATCATCATATCTGAGACTACTTTCATATACTCTGCTGTACCCTTGGAAATTCAACATATTGGCTTCAGGTTCAAAAAGTCAGGGAGTTCTAGATTTCACCTGATTACAGTTAATGTCATCAATTAAATCAGGACACCCTGCCTCCCTCCAAAAAGATCTACTCATGGAAGTACATGGCAGAGTCAAGCTAGTTTAAACTTACCAAAATTATCGGTATCCCACCTGTAGGCATAACACCGAGCAAGAGGGATGGGGATTAGGTGAAGCTTACATGGATGGTCTTCCCCTGAAGAGACAAATGCTTAAGTTAAAAAGGCATGGGATAGGCGCCACCAGGTGACAACAGCATCGCAGTGCACGTGCATATACACAGAGACAAGTAACAAGGTCTCAGTTTTCCCACCTGTGGTTACAGGGAGCCCTGTGGTCTTTGCAATCTCTAGCAAGGCAGATTCTAGCTCCTTCCTAGCTGTGGAAGGGTCACTGCTGCTCATGGCTGCCATCTCTTGAACATCGGTGGTACTGGTAAATATCTCCATCAACTCTTCCACTGACTTCAACTTTGAAGAAAAATGTAACACTATAATCAGCAGGATGCATTCATTGCCACTTTGCTTGGTTACACAACACAGTAAGTGTATAACAGGTGCCAAGGAAGATCAATCGCCTTTGAGCAGCAAATACTGTTTGTGGCTGAGATTCACCAATGGACAATTTGAGAATCATTCTACATGCAAATACATCACTATTGGCAGGCCCTTCAATGTACTTCTTTTATAGCTAGCAACCACTGGCTGAAATCCTGTCGTGCAGTTACACCACTATTAGTTAAGAAATTTCTGTACCATCATCTATTGCATGCTGAATTGCACAACTCATTATTCAACAGATAATGTCTACAACGATTTCTTAAATACTGTAATGGCAATTCAATTCCAAAAGTTATGCGGTTTGCAAAACTGTGCAACAAGATTTCAGCTATTATGTAGCTGAGTTTTATTCTAAGATGAACTACATCAAATGAAATTACAAATTTCTCATACCCACTCAGCAAAAACACCAGCACCACCTAGTCCCAACTATACAACATCACTAACAATGGCAGCAGTAAGCTCATATACAGTTGTGAAGGCAAATTGGCTTGGGGGCACACACCCTCTTAAAAAGCTCCACCTTGGCCAAATTACAAAATACATAAAAGGAGAGCGCCTGTCAGACATGGGACAGAAGGGAGTTCCACAGTGATGACAGGACCATCGAGAAGGCCCTCTTTCCATTAAAAGTCTTCCTGGCCTACCTCAGGGTGGGCAGCCATAATCCACAAGTTTAGGAAAACCTGATTGTCCAGGCAGAATTAGGTGGAGACAGACAATCCACTAGGTAGGATCTGCCAAGATTCTTTACTAATAGCCATGTCTTCATGTATTGAACAGAAAAATAATTTTCCTGGGTATGGAAGATTACTAAATGGTTGGGAGGCCTTGTTGCTGCTGTAAAGCAGATTGTATCTGCTCATGGGCAGAATGGGGTGTATACAGTTTGGGATGGGATGTGGGAAGAGGGATGAGCTAATGGTTTATAGGACATCTTTTCATTGTTTTATCAATTTTTCATTTTCTTCTAATTGAATTCAGGAGTATTCCTACAAGACAGTTAATCTGAAGAGTTTTGTTCCAAGACTGAACAGCAGCTTGGTTCTTAAAAGTGCTCTCTCTCTTTCTCAACACACACACACACACACACACACACACACACACACACTATAAGACCATCAGAAATATTAATAGAAATGTATGCATTCAAATGAGATATTAACATAAAAAAGGGAGGGCTTAAAAGGTTAAATCTTAAACCCCATTCATTTCACTAGGTCTGTACTCTAAGTATGATGAAGACTGCATCCAAACTCACAAATCAGTGATGGTTGCTGCATGTATAATGGTACTCTGTATAATGGTACTCTAGCTACTACAGTTATGGAGTAGACCGTACAGCCAGCACCTCAACGCCGAGTGTTGGATGGCAGTAAATAACCTGATTCCCTAAAGAGGCCAATGGCTCTGGGCGGATGAGCCCCTCTAGGTGGGGTGACGGTCCCCCTCAGTGGAGGAAATGCCACTGGAAACCATAATACTGGGCCCAATGGCAAAATAAGCAAAGGAAGAACTCTGGTTCACAATGGTCATGAAGGCCGAAGAGGCCATGCCAGATGGAATGGTTCTGAAGGCACAGCTTGTCCATATCCTCAAGGCTGCAGCAGTCCATTGCAGTCCTGGTGCTAAATCCTGCATGTCTCATTTCATATGTGCTGCAGGAGATGACTCCGTGATCATAGTGTGTGGGTCACTTCATGGCAAGCTAGGATCCACCTTAAACAAATTCACACCAGTGGCATCTTTCCTGTTTTAGGAAAAAATGCATTCTCAGATACAACTTGCAGCTGATGACAATGAATGATACTCTGGCATCTTGCATTAAAGGATTCCAGTATCAGGAAAGAGATGACTCTTAGATTCAGAATTCAATTTTCAGGAGAAATATTGGAAGCAGCCAATAGTTTGCAGCCACTGTAATTGCAGTGGCAGCGGTAGCAACAGCAGCAGCTGGAGCAAAGGCAGGGGCCAGATGATTTGGTGCTGTGGGCAGAATCCGACCTATGGGCCATAGGTTGCCAACCCGTCCCACAGCATCACTCAGCTACACATGCAAGACCCAAGCATCATTGTGTTCAGCAGATCACAATGTTCCTTCCACACTACCTTGAGTGCTTCTCGGAGTCTTCTGAGGTCACATTGGGTCCCAAGGTTAGCTTGATAGATGTGCTCTAGGAGTGTCACCAGTAACATGTGCTGAGAATGCTCCGTGGTGCTCAGCTTTTCAGCAACTGACAGAAATTCCCCATCTATCTCTGAAGGATTCAACAACAGGACTGTTCTGGGGGGGAAAGAAGACAGAATAATACCAAGCAGTAAATAGCTCAAATCTAAAACACAGAGGCTCACAGCCTTTGGGGATATTACTGTTTTAATGCTAGATAGCAGGATTAAAATGCAGTTGTGTCTGCACTTCATTGTGTTTAATTCTCCTCAAAATACCAGCAGGTGGAACTCTTCTTCCATTTAATTACATCCTTTTAGTATGCAAGGCTGCCAACTTCACTAACAGTGACATTCCTTTGATATCTAGAGATAGGAGGCAGCAGAGAAATGTCACAAACTGACACTATCAGCCACCAATCTTCCCTTCTTCCACCTTCTGAATAGTTCATTTAGTGGTGAATTTAAATTTGTAAAGGAAGTCCAGAGGATAATGAGCACTGGCTTTCACAGGTCTAACACCCCACCACACCCAGTTTAATTCAGAAGTAGAACATGCCATATCAAAGAGACTGACTTGATGCTAAAATAAATCCTTCTTGAACATGCCTCACCTACATTTAGATTAATTGAGATGGGAAATGGGCTTCCAGAGCTTGCCTCCATGAAACCCTAGTTGCTGCCACAAGAATAACCACCACCACCACCTAAAACAAGATGAGACAAAACAGTCCCCTTCCCCCAAGGTTGTGGATAAGTAACTTTTCCAAACTCTGAAATGAATTTCTGAAAACTGAACCTTGAGTATTAGAGACCTGTATATAATATTACAGAGAAAAAGCTTCTCTAGTAATAAATAGAAACCAGCTACTGTATTTGGAGTAGGTTACTTACACAGTTGAACTGTCATAAGTCTTGGAAGGCAAGCCTTGCTCAGCTCTAACCAGCCTTTGATATGATATACCTGAAAGGAAGGAAGGAAAAATATCAATTGAAAGTTCAAGTAAAACTAAAGTCTAAAATCTGACAGCAAAAACAAAATTTAACAAAGAACTCAGTTTTTTTTTTAAAATGTGATATTTTCTTCCTTTTTAATTGGATTAAGAGACAGTTCCTGGAAAGATATGAGCTTGAATATGTTGGCTGAGGGGTGGGGGATATAAATGAATGTTTTGTACCCAGACATTTAATTTAATGGGGGGAGGGGAGAGAGTTTAATGAAGAGCAACAGAAGGCTGACTCCCCCCACAGCCTAATTAATAAGGTTGTATTTGTATAAAACACAAGAACTGTTGTAAGCAGTGGACATCAGCAGGATTTATGCTCAAGGTAATTAAGGTGAAGATGCACTATCACTCATTTCAAAACCTCACGGGTTGCTATGTATCATATGGAAATTATCTAACATATAAATTACCAAGGCAAACGTCCAAAGCTACCTGAATGGATCTGAAAGGATTCTTGGCTGTTAGAGGAATATTCTGGTGAGCCGTGGGAGTAAAGCTTGAGTGGGAGAACAAGAGAGCATAGCCACACCCATTTTTGTCAGGCAAATCGCTTTGTACAAGAGATGCTCCATTTGGGAATGGAAAACATCATCTTGCAAAAGACACGTCATATTGGTGAGTTGCTCAAGGGAACTCAATAGGGCAGATTTGTAAATCTCTTCTTGAAATGTCACACAAACCATCACTTTATTGAATGGCATTGAATAAACCACCAGGCAATCCCTACAATGAAAATAAGGAACTTTTGGCCTTCAGGCGCTCTGGACTTCAACTCCCTCCAGAAGTTGAGGCTAGACAGGGAATTACAGGAATTGCAGTCCAATACACCTAGAATCTCAGTGTTTCCTCACTCCTGTATTATATGATAGGCCCACATTTTGTCTGATAACATGTTTCGATTATCATCCCCTGTAAGTATTATCATCAGTGCAGCTTTTAACAGTTCGTTAACACCGTCCTTTCCTACACAGAAAATAAAATGCTGCAGCACCACAAAGGTCTAAGGCTGACATTTGAATACCTACCTGGGGCTTTGGCCTCATTGCTGATGAAGGTCAACAGTTCCTGGCAAATATCACAGTATGGAACAGGCCAAGTGAGGAAGGTACGGTATATCTTTATGGCTCTCAGAAGTAAGTCAGAATCTGAAGGAAAGTGAGGTATCTAGGAGAGAACATGATAAAGGCATAAAAAACACTTAGCAGGAAACCAAGAATTTGGTTTTAATTTGCCTTTGTACAAAATGCCAGCTTGTCAGCATGAGCTCCTGTGGTGTTTTTTATTTATTCATACAGATAAAATTTACAGTTTCACCATCCTCTTAAATATATCCCATTTGTGAGGATCGGTGTCACAGCCTATCTTTCTTTCCTCAAACACAACTGAGAATCTGGAGGCAGTGGGCAGCCACTTGGAAACTTACTTGTAACAAATCATTCGGTCTTGAGTCCTACTGATTTTGAAATACGTGACTGACTACTAAAGAAGGAAATTGCACTGTTAGAACCCATAACTTACACACAGGACAGCTGCACCAAACAGTAGGGCCAGAGGAGCAAAAAGATCATAGTCACATTTCTCTTGCACCTGCAAAATAAAATAAAATTAAAATGTACAGGAGGCAGAGGGGTTGGCTAGAAGAAAGCTATCAAGAACTAAATATATGTGGAAACTTTAAAATTGGGGTTGCTTGTTTACAGGCAAGACTCCTATTTGTTTCTCTTGAAGGAAGGATCACTTCACATGTTACTTGTTCTAGCAACACATCACTCCTGTTCAGGGATTCTTTGAGTCCAGCCACAAAACAAAGCATTGTTTCTAAGCCATCCTGCTCACTGGAAGAATGATCTGTAATGGATGTGAATGCTTGTGTCTACTGCTGTAAAGAAACCCTCCTGATAGCAAGGAACATCAGCCACTGTAGCCAAAGGTACAGAAACAGTTTGTCATAAAAAAAACAAAAAGGTAGCCCCATGAATCCAGATACAGTACATAAATGGCCCTCCCAATGACCTGGACTTCAGCTCTCAGTGCCCTGATTAGCCTGGTCAATGATATGCAAGAACACTCCAGGTGTTCTTGGACTTCAATTCCCAGAAGCCCAAGTCAACACACCTGTTGATCAGGCCTTCTGAGAATTGAAGTTCAGGAACATCTGGAGAGCCAAGCTACATTATTATACTCATCTGTACTTACAAGAAGGGTGTATACCTTACATTTTATACTACAAAAATATACAATGGGTTTCTCTTAAGGTCAGCAATAATAATAATGCAATAATGTCTTATTATTCAATATTCAAATCACGTAATAATTATTTCATATCAGAAATTATTCTGGGTTGAAAGGATTTTTGTGGAAGAAACTCCACAGGGGATGCCCAAATGAGGCTCCTTTCATGTCTCCAAGAGCTGGGACAGAGACAGGCGCTCAATCCATCATGCAGTATCTGAGTCTCAAACTGCCAACTTGCCAGCCTTCCAGCTAACAAGGTGAGCTTCTTAACCACTGAGCCACCGCAGCCCCTAACTTCAAATCAAGTTAAACCACAAAATAGGTGGCAAGGAGAGCAGACAGAACAGTATCGTCACAGTCCTCTGAAAGCTTAAAACTCTATATAGTGGCCAGGGATGTTTCCCTAAGAAGGGAATACCATGACTCTGAAAGTGGCAGCACTCAGCAGGACCTCTGAAAATTTCCTCAATGCATGGGAAGTCCAAGGAAGATTTGGGCAGTATTTTCAATATTGCAGGCAGTTTGAAACCATGTATAGCTGCTTAGGACAATTTCAAAACTTTTAAATTGAAGTAGCGAATTGACAAAAAAAATCAAAGGGGAGGGGACGCATACAAAAACAAAATGAGAGGCGGGGAAGCACACAACAAAATTGTGTGGTCCTTTATAGGCTAGAAAATTAGCTTTCATCGTCCCAAACCCACTTCTTCAGACACACCAAGTTCCTTGTCTTTTGCTTTGTCTCTCTCTTTATTCCCCCCCATCCCCTATAATTTTGTCAACAAGCAGAAATAGACTATCATGGCTTCCTCCTAGAGACTAAATGTGAAGCAGCCTGTTGCTAGCCTATGACAGGATTGGGGAGGGGAAGTGAAAAATATCTGTGGGCCCACTTCAATGCCCAACTACTGCTTGAGAAAGTGTAATAGGTTGAAAGCTAGAACACCATTTAGAGGAACATAAAGGCTTCAACTAAGAACAGGGTCAAATCAAAGGCCCATTTTGTCTAGAACTTCATTTCCATGGTGGCTATACAGCTGCCTTGGAAAGTTTACAAACAGGACATGAACACAGCAGCTCCCTCCCACTCATGTTTCTGGCACATGCTGCTGAGGGGCCATGACCAGTTTTGTTCTTCCTCAATTTGCCCAAAAGCTGACTAATTTGGCAGCCATGACCAGGACCGACATCAGAAATTTCCGGGCCCAGTATGCCCCCCCCCCATTTTGGCCATGCCCCCTGTGGTTTCTGAGCATGTGTGATCTGTTTGCGCATGCGTACATCGGTGGTTTCCCGGCACTGCCACTCCTCTGTGGTTTTCTGCGCATGCGTGGTCTGTTTGCGCATGCACACATCATTTGTTTCCCGGCGCCGGCAGGCCCCCGTCATCTCCGGGCCCGGGACGGGAGTCCTACCCCCCCCCCCCCTGATTGTGGCACTGGCCATCACTACGTTTTGCAGAAGCAGATTCCACAGATTTAGCTATATGCATGTGTGGAAACACTGCCTTTTCCACCTATCTTCAATAAGCTGCCATTCAACTTTAGTGGACAAGTCCAGAGTTTTTGACTTAAGCTTCCAGTGATCAGCTGACATCCATAGGCCCCTGTAAAAAACTGCCGTTCTTTATTAATATTCATCTTAAATCAGCTGTGATAACAGCTGGGAATTCCCCTCAAGAAGACCATTCTCTTCTCATCCCCATCCATTCCTTTACCTCTTGGGTTCTCTGCAGGATTTTTTCCAGAAGGATGAGGTAGTTTGCTGCATCTCGACTAACCAGCTCCTGAAGACTCCAACAATTCAGGCAAAGGCCAGCTGCCGAGAAGAAATGAAACAGGATCACACAGCTACCACAGCACAGATTTCTGCTCCTCACTACAGAAGTATATAGGTTCACTGGCATGCTAGAGAATGCTTCCTCACCTACAAGATTTGACAGACAGATACAGGTTGCATACGATGAAGTCAGATACCTCTTTTTTCACAACCAGATATTAAAGCTTATTTGTGGAAGCTGGTACAGTGCATGCATGTTGAACCAAAGAGTATGAGTATGCCTACGTACTGCCTGCCGTTCACAATGGGCACAATGTGGTTACTTCCCTTATGCTTCCTAATCTGCATTGCAGGGAACACCCCAGAAGATAGGATCTGGGGACCAGGATTGTCAATAAACTCATCTTTCTAGCTCGTCTGAGGCTCCCTTTCCCCTCCTGTAACTAATTTTTAACGTTAAGTTATGCCGTTTTTTATATTTGTTATTAGATAGTAATGGCACAGCGATGGGCAATACTGCTATGTTCTTAAGGGTTTTTAATTGTTTTATATTGGTTTTAACTTGTGTACACTGCCCAGAGTCCATCAGATTAGGATGGTATATAAAACTATCTATTAAATTAAATTAAATTAAGACACAATGGGTGACAAGCTGAAAGACAATCCCTTAATCAGAACCCAGTTACTCCAAGAATGGTGAGCTGGATAAGGGAACACAGTAAGCACACTAGTTCAAGGTGTATGATTGGCATTTTTGGACTGTGGCTCCCAGAATTCCAGAGGTGTAGTCCCAAGAAAACACCTCATTGCCTCCTTGGTTAAGATGGACCCACAGAGTTTAACATTTCATTCATTCAACTCTAAAATAAAAAGGAGCCTTCACCCACATGAATCTGAAATAGAAATAGGAAACCTTTGCTCCTCCAGATCTTAATGGCTAAGAGTCCCTCAGTCCTTTATTACTAGCTGCACTGGGCATGAGATGAAGGAGGCATAAGTTAGAACAGGGGCCAACAAACTTGGCTCTCCAGATGTTCTTGGACTTCAATTACCAGAAGCCCGTCAGTATACTTGGTGTATTTTTAGACCGTTTTGACTGCTTGATTAGCCTCATGTGCCCCCGTTTAATTCCTTTAAATAACCAGCATAGTGATGCATAGCTTTAATGCTCGAACACTGTAAGAGATTGCGAGTGAGGTTGTCTATGAGTGTGCTCAATATAGTTCTTTGTCAGATTCTCAATAAAGATCCCGAAATATCCTTGATTTACCGGAGGGATATCGACTCTGATGTTCTGCTTATCCTTTGAGATTTACAAAGACTTTGTCCGCACAGATTCTTCTGCCACAGAGCTTGATATTCACTAATTTCGTGGACTTTGATCAGATTAGTAATTTTTATTCATGATGACGGACATTTGCAACCATTCGGAATCATTATAATCTACTTAGTATAGTACATTACCAAGTTTATGATGTTGTATATAGGTGTGGTTTACATGCTTTGATGGTTTTGTTCCTTGTATATGGTTCTATATTAGCGAATCTTACATGACCTTTTGCTACTTTATGTATTACCAGTCCTGAATGTTACTTCCATTGAGATTGTAATTACTCCTTGCTCTTTTCTAAATCTGAATCCTACGCGGATATCTATTAAAGAGCATACACTTTTTATTGCCCTTCTATTTCGGGTGGTTTATCCTCCCCCTTCAGATGAAAGGAACTGCAGAATGAATCTCTGCTCAGCCACGGAAGCTCACTAGGGCTATGGAACTGGTAAAACCACTCCTTAAACTTCTCACTTACCTTGAAAGTCCTTTTGGGGTAGCTATAGGTCACTTGACAGCACATAAAAACAACAACATAGGAACTAGCAATCTAAGAATATCTAAGGCTACAAACTTATATGCACACCTCCCAGGGAATCTGTTTCTGTGAACTCAATGGACCTACTTCTGAGTAAATATGCATAAAATGGCAGATCAGTAAACAAAAGGGAAGCAATTGCTACCTTTATACACATGTTGCATGTTTACATGTATAGACTACTTTTGAACTGATAGAGGCCCCAACTTCACAATCATATTTAGTTCTTCAGCTCAACAGCTCTTCTATTTAATTCATCTGCTCCTTTCTTATATTTGCACCAAACAGAGCACACAGCAAATCAACTGGTTTATTTTATTTAGACTTGACTTTTCTAGAAGTCAGCCGATACCCGAAATGTTATGGTGGACGTGGCTTGCAACATCAAAATTCAGGTTGCAGGCCACTTTGATCCACGCTTTGATCCATGTCACTCCTTTGGCAAAGCAGCTAAAATCAGAGGATTTCTGTGTTCAAATACAATCCCATGCTTACCACCTTGCGATTACAATATGTATGGTACAGCTGTGCTTTGGATCTTCATCTTTGCTTCCAGTCAGTCTCTAGGGCTGATTCGGACATCCCACTATGGTAATGGAGTAGACTGTACAACCAGTGACTCAATGCCAAGTGTCAGGTGGCGGTTAACTAACCTGACTCCCTAAAGAGGCCAGCAGCTATGGGTGGATGAGCCCATTTAGGTGGGGTGATGGTCCCCCTCAGTGGAGGAAATGCCACTGGAAACCATCATATTGGGCCCAACGGCAAAACAAGCAGAGAAGGAACTCTGATTCCCAAAGGTCATGGAGGTGGAAGAGGCCATGCCAGGTGGATTGGCCATGAAGGTGCACCTTGTCAATATCCTCAAGTCTGCGGCAGTCCACTGCGATCCTGGTGTTGAATCCTGCACATCTCATTTTGTGTGTGCTGCAGGGGATGGCTCCAAGATCATAGCGTGTGGGTCACTTCATGGCAAACTGGGATCCACCTTAAACAAATTCACGCCAATGACATTTTTCCTACTTTAGGAAAAAACACATTCTTTGATAGGAGTTGCAGTCAACAGACAGACACAATGATATAGAAGAGCCAAATCAGAAATGGATGCAGTGTTATACAGTGATTTGAGAATGAGTTAGACTAGGATTGAAATGATGGGGTCGGTCCCAGTCGGTGTGGTTGGAGGATGAGAGGTCCAGCCCTAGGCCCCTCAAATGGGGGGTTCCTCAGGGCTCGGTGCTCTCTCCTCTCCTATTTAACATCTACATGAAGCCGCTGGGTGAGATCATTCGTTCCCATGGGGTGCGGTACCATCAGTACGCGGATGACACTCAGTTGTACATCTCGGCCCATGGGGACCCCAGTGATGCCGTCAAAGTCCTTTCCAGATGCCTGGTAGCTGTGGGGGTCTGGATGGGGGCTAACGGGCTACAACTGAATCCCAGCAAAACTGAGTGGCTATGGATAGGGGGTCCTGCGTTAATCCGGGAGCTACCATCGTTGGTTCTGGATGGGGCTTTTTTGCCCCAGACAGACCCGGTGCACAACTTGGGGGTCCTCCTGGATTCGCGGCTACTGCTAGAAGAACAGGTGGCGGCTGTGACCAGGAGGGCCTTCGCCCAACTTCGGGTGATCCGCCAGTTGCGCCCACTCCTGGACCGGGACTCCTTGCTCACGGTCACCCATGCTCTGGTTACCTCCAGACTAGACTATTGCAATGCGCTCTACATGGGGCTGCCCTTGACGACCATTCGGAGGCTACAGCTGGTCCAGAATGCGGCTGCTCGGGTGGTGATGGGGTGTGGGCGTTATGCTCATGCTTTGCCACTGCTCCGGGAGCTGCACTGGTTGCCAGTATGTCTCCGGGTGCAATTCAAGGTGCTGGTTTTGACCTTTAAAGCCCTATATGGTAGTGGGCCAGGTTACCTTAGAGACCGCATCGCCCTGAGGACGTCTGTCCGTCCAACCAGAGCGGACCGAAGGGGCTCTCTAATTGTTCCATCAGCCAGAGGGGCTCGCCTCTCTGGCACAAGGAGGAGAGCCTTCTCCGTGTCTGCACCGGCCCTCTGGAACCTCCTGCCAACAGAATTACGTCTTCGGACGGAGTTGCTGCCTTTCAGAAGGGATCTTAAAACCTGGCTGGCGGGTCAAGTGTGGGGTGCAGGTGGAAGGGTAACCACCATGGGGTGGTTGGTGTAGAGGAACTCTTCCCCATGGTGCCTTTCGATCCTGCAGCCCCTGCTTTTTTAAGGGGTGGGTAGTCTTAATTTGTTTTTACTGTTTTAACTGTTTTTAGGATTGTGGTTATATATTTGAAATGTTGTATTTATTATTGTATTTGTGAATATTGTATTTACATTTGTAAACTCCTTGGGTTGCCCTGGGGTTACGTTTATGTTGTTAGCCGCCCGGAGTCGGCCTTGTGTTGAGTGGGCGGGATATAAATTGAATAAATAAAAATAAATAAAAAAATTCTTGTTCAAAAGACTACTCTGAGATAAAGCTCTCAGGGTGATTTTGAACCAGTTGCCTCTCTTCGCTAAGTTACCTCTGCAGAGCTGCTTACAAGAACAAAATGGGGGGGGGGGGGGGAGAGAGAGAAACAAGTGTGCTTCTGAAGTTAATTGAATAGAAAAGTAATGCAAGTATGATGAATGATATTAATTGTGAATAATTCTAGTACTGATTGCTGAGATATAATAGACCAGAGGGAGTGTGGGTGACACAGTGTGACACAAAACCTGTGTACCAGTGGGGCATATTTTCGTTACAGTATCTTTGTCCCCTGATCTCTGGTTGCTTCCGTTCAGCCTCTGAAGGAAATAGGCAGCAAACTGTAGCCTTGCTAATATGCTCCCCCGTGGCATCACGCCTACAGTCAGATGCTGGCAGCACCGAAGTTTTACCTCCAGTGGATTCTGCCACTGCACCTTAGCTTTCTGTGGTTAGCTCTTCCTCTCTCAGTTCTTTGTAAAATAATGATGGCTTTCACCAACTGTTGAAACTACTACTGGGAAGCTGTAACGACCTACATCCAATTATTAGTCTCAACTAGAACTGTTGTTATAACTCTGATTAATGGTTATTCTCACATGGGTTTTGCAGCATCTAAAACAGGGGCCCTCGACCTTTTAAAGCCGGGAGCTAGGTCATGCTCCCTCAGACTGCTGAGGGGCTGGATTGGTGCCCCCCACTGCCACCACCGCTTTGACCTCCCAGAGCTGCACCACACCCCAAAAAGCCCCCCCCCCCATGCCCCATGCCACCCCCATGTTTACTGGCCTGGAGGAGCTGCACACGTGGGTGAAAAAAATGCACCTGCAACTACCAGAAATGCAGCCTTCTCCTCAATCCTTGTCTCCTCCACTTGGCTTGGCTTGGCTTGGCTTGGCATGTCCCTACCGGTGCTTCAAAGCAGGGTGGATGTTGTAACCCTTACAACATCCGCCCTGCAATGGAGTGCCAGCAGGGACATGCCAAAACAAACAGAGGGGACGAGATTTGAGGCAGTGGCGGAAGTAGTGGCTGGAGCGAGGGTATGGACTGGATGATTTGATGCTATGGGCCAGATCCGGCCCATGGTCTGTAGGTTGAGGATCCCTGATCTAAAACATTCAAGGCATGGTTTTATTATTGTCACACATGCACACACACCCAAATAAGTTTTCAAGCCCAAGAAGGGACATTAACCCTGGTCTCCTGAGACTTTATCTGATATATTAATCACTGAATGGTGTGTCAACATTTGTGTAAATCCCACAGCATAAATGGGTCGACTCTAACTGGGACTATAATTGGATTGAAGCCTCTGGCTTCACCAGTGTGGCAGATATATTACAGTGTCAGAGTGGGCCAGTAGAAAAATAGACTGTGAATTTAGAAACCTGCTTCATAACAAGTCAAACCATTGATCTGCCTAACTTATGCTTTCTGCCAATACTTTCCCCATGTTCCCAGATAGTGTATTAATCTCAGTACTACTACTCAAGAACGGAAAAGTACCAGTTCTGAGACCCTCTATATACATCACTGAGGTATTATTTGCATTATTTGAGAGCATTAGAAAGATGCCTCACATCTGGCCAGGTTATCCTGCTATGGTAATAAAGTAGACCATACTGCCAGCAACTCAACACCGAGTGTCAGGCAGCAGTTAACTAACCTGACAACCCTGAGGACTAATGGCCTTGGGTGGTGAAGTCTGCAGGAAAGGGTGATGGTTCCCAAGTGGACTAAATCCCACTTGAATCCATCTTGATGGAGGGTAGCAGCTTCATCAATACTGGCCTGGGGCTGATGAGGTCTTTGCATGCCAAAAGGGCTCAGAACCAGAACTGGATCAGTGGTACGGGTACCACGCTGTGATGCAGAAGGCAGATGAAAGGCCATTACATTATATTCTCAGGACAGTCTTCATGGCTGATTGCCATGGGGATTGCCAATAGTTGGATTCAGATACAGCAGAAGAAGAAGAAAAGAAGGCCTTACTCCTGTAGGCTTGGCATTTTATTTTTAAAAATATTTCTTTACTGGTTACACTTACCTTTCATCCACAACAGCTCAGAGCTTTCTTGGAGTGTAACTCTAAGAGCTGCTGTGTGTTACTCTCCTCCAAGCTTTACTCTACAACAACCTTGGAAGTTAGAAAAGGCTGAGAGAACGTAAGTGGCCCAAGGGGCCATCCAGTGAGGTTTCATGGCTCAGCAGGGTGTTGAAGTGCAATCTCCCAGGTACTAGTCCAATACTCTAACCACTATACCACACTTCCTTTTGCTTTTTTGGGTGAGGGATTCATACACACACAGAAGCCAAACTGAACAGATATCACACCTGATTAAATGCTGTTACACGCAGATAACCATCTGCTGCATTTCTTGGAAAGAGAAAAGACTGCTTTTCATGCAAAGCTGTGGTTTGAAAACTCAGTCTCAGGACCCAGCTAGAACAAATCAAGCCACATCTCTTTGCAACTCCATCAACACTACTTCTAACACTCTTTTTTGAAAAGCAAGGAACTTTTCTTCCCTCCCCCTCCTACACACACTTATCCTACCTAATGCCATACAAGGCAAATTCATTGCAGAGTTATGTTTTCGGTTGGTCTATTTGTAAAACACTGCCCTGATCTACAGCATTCCCTCCAGTTATTCTGAATGATAATTCCCAGTTGCACACCAATAAATTTGGAGGGTACCAGGTTGGGGAAGGTCTGGTATTAGCAGAGACAGGAGGTTGAGTGGTTCAAACTATTAATCAGTAGTGCATGCTAGATCAACCAGGATTCTAGCCATTGGATGCCGCAAGCCATGCCTTACATCAAGGGTTCCCAACCTTTTTATGCCACTGGCTTGACCATGCCCCCTGGACAGCTGAGTGGGCCTGACCATGCTCCCTGGAAGTTTACAACAGCCATAAATGCACCCACTTCCATGTTATGACAGCCACGGGTGTGATTGCGCATGTGAAGGTGCATTTTACAGCTGATGTAAACATGTCCGCTTCTGGGGGCAGTGAGAGTGGCTGGGGGCCACATGAAATAGTGCTGTGGGCCGGGTCTGGCCCATGGGCCATAGGTTGGGAATCCCTGCCTTACATTCTTCTAGCAAAAAGCCAAGACTCACGAAACATTTAGTTGGGAAGACTGCCTTTCATCTCTTCCATAACTAAATTAGTTATGGTAAGGTGAGGTGAGATATATTCTACTAGCATTTTTTGCCTGGCCTTGCTGGGCAGGTTTTTTGTGTGTGTTGGTGGTTGGGGTGGTTTTTGGGGGTACACACACTCGCACATACACCACAACCACACATACACACACAACCACACACACACACAATAAACATACACACACACACACAACCCCCCACACAACACAACCCTATACACACACACAATCACACACACACACACACACACACACACACACACATGCAATACACACACACAACACAACCACACACACAATACAACCACACACACAACAAAATACATACACACACACACAACACAACCACATACACACACACAATGCACACACACCACAACCACACACATACGCACACGTACAGTCCTCCTTCCGGCAACCCCGCCGAAGCCCCTGGGCCGCTCGCTCTATGTTCCTCAGGCTGGGCCGTGGTGGCACGGAAGGCAAGTGGCCCAGCTCAGAAGGCCATGCTGGGGAGGCGCAGAGTGCATGCGAATGGCCCAGCCGGCAACAGGTAAGTGGGACGGGGGACAGGGACTGAGGGGGGAATGGACGGGGTCGGGTTCGTGTTCCCCCATTCTCCTCCCAGACCAGGGCAGGTGATGTGGTCCCCGGGCCTGTCCCCCCCTCAGTCCCTGTCCTCTGCCCCACTTACCTGTTGCCAGCTGGGCTGTTTCCTCTCTGCACCTTCCTGGCGCAGCCTTGCGGGCTTGGCCGCGCACCTTCTGTGCCTCTGTGGCATGGCCTGTCCTCTGTCCCCAACGGCACCAAGGCCTTCGCCGGGCGATCAGGGGGCACCAAAAGAAGTGCGGCCCAGCTGGCAACCAATGTGCCTGCCTGCCGTGGAGAGAAGTGGGGGAAGTGCTTTGCTTCTCTCTTGTTTGGCGGGGGCTGAAAACTTTGTCCCCCGCCAACCAAAAGAGAAGCGAACTGCCCACCCCACCCACCCACCCCCGTGGAAGGTGATTCCTTCCCTCTGGAAGGCAAAGGCGCAGCCTTCGTCTCCTGGTGGGAAGTGGTTCGTTTCTCTCTTGGTTGGCGGGGGACAGAAGCTTCGGCCCTCGCCAACCAAGAGAGAAACAAACCCCCTCTGTGAAAGGCAGTTCCTTCCCTCTGGGAGGCAAAGGTGCAGCGTTCGCCTCCCAGAGGGAAGTGGTTCGCTTCTCTCTTGTTTGGCAGTGGCTGAAATCTTCGTCCCCTGCCAACCAAGAGAGAAGCGGACTCCCTCCGTGGAAGGCGATTCCTTCCCTCCGGGAGGCGAAGGTGCAGCCTTCATCTCCCAGAGGGAAGTGGTTCGCTTCTCTCATGTTTGTCGGGGGTTGAAATCTTTGTCCCCTGCCAACCAAGAGAGAAGCGAAACCCATGACAACGGGGGCTGGCACTGTCCTTGATGTGGTTTTGGGGGGAGGAGGGGAGCCCCTCCTCTCCCTGTGTTGCTTCGGCGAGGTAGCAGGGAGAGCCCATTGTCTCCCCATGGTCATGGAGGCCGGCGCTGGCCTTGCCGCAGCTTCGGGAAGGAGGAGGGGAAGCCCCTCCTCTCCCTGTGCGGCTTCGGTGATGTAGTGGGGAGAGTCCATGTCAGCCATTTTTTTATGCACATGCCACACTCCCAGCCTCTTCCATGCTCGCGTCCCTCAGCCTGATTGGCTGAGGGGTGGTGCGGCGCAGAGGACACTGGGAAATGTAGGTTTTTTTGTTCATGTTAGTGGGACGGGTGCTCGCACCTTGCGGTGATGCTCGCAGGGTCTTAAGGTAAGTGTGGCTGACTCGGTACAGGATGGTTGGGCCGGGTGTGGCCATGTATGCTGGACACATACCACGCAACCCCCTTCTTATAGGTAAAGATCTCCCAACTAACAGAGATAGAGGAGATGGCTCTGGGTATCAGGTTCTCCTCAATATGTCCAGCATTAGAAGAGTCCCAACCTTTATAAAGTCAAAGAATTCGAGGCTCAAATTTCCTCTCAGCAAAGTTTCTATGAAGGTCCAAAATGGAGGCCAAGGGATAAATATTTCAAATAAAATTTACACCTTTGTTCTGTAGAGTCACTTGCTTTCAGGAGCCTTCCCAGTTTTGGCATTCAACCTCTAGGCACCACCTTTTCTACTGGTCTGGCCTGGCCCGGCCAGACCCAGCTCCTACTTTACCTTTTGGAGCTGGCTCTTGTAGTGACCTTGCACTATCTAGTAAGCCAAACTCCTCACAAATCTCTAAGTGATACTAGAACAAACCATTTGAGAACATTTAAAGCATGGATGGAATAATGTGTGGCTTTCTTCAATGTTGCTAGACTGCACATCCCATCCTTCCTTATCAGTGACTTCACTGCCTGTGGCTGATGGGAATTCTAACACCATTTTCCAATCCACACATTCTCTATTCTTAATCTAATCCCTATTCTCAAATCTTTTAATTTTTATTATATAAATTTATTATATAAATCTTATATATGGGGCGGGGGGGACATTGGCACTCCAGCTATTCTTGGACTTCAATTACCAGAAGCCCAAGTCAGCACTCCTGCCTATCGGTACTTCTAGGAATTGAAATTCAAGAACAGCTGGACTGCCAAGGTTCGCCATCACTGACCAAGATTATACACTCAATTCCCTAAAACAGATCGGGAAGGCTTTTGACAAGAGAAGGACTAACTGTGATGAGCTGTTCAAACATGGAATTGTTTCCGTAAGTTAATCATTAGATTGTATAGTAACATATGAATACCACGAGGGAGATGAATCCAGAATTTTCAGGAGCTAACCAAGGCACCGAGCCCATTTGGGGATCAGTACCCTGGACAGCTCTTGTAAAGTTTGGAGTAAAGCTCAGAACAGATGCCCTACCTTCGACAGCTCTTATAAAGTTTGGAGTAAAGCTCAGAACAGATGTCCTGCCCCTGCAAAATCAGTCATCATTGTGCATGGGTAGATTTCCACAACAGTCTGAAAGGGTGGGGGAAACCCTTTCCTTTGTATTAACTGCATTTCTTACCTGTCCAAGTGCTCGCAGAGAGCGTAGTGCTTCTGCTGAGGCCATGAAGGCACCGCTCCAATGCATGGTGGATCCTGTCCTCCGTGCACGTAGTGTGCTGCATTTTAACTCATCTCCTACAGAAATAAAGACATAAAAGATTAGTGTGAGTTTGTTGGGGTTCTTCCATGCAGCTCCAGCTTTGCCCTGCATTGTTTTATTCCCTTCTAAAATGTAGTTTTCAGTTCCTTGGCACATACCACCAAGCAACTAAGTGCATCCTAAGAAAATGACACAGACAGAATCATTCTTCTGGAGTGAATTAATCTGACATGTCCATTTTCCAAGTGCAGCAAAGAAAGGGTGCTAATCTTTTTTTCTAGGCTAATCTGCCTATGCTCACTAGTTTAGGCCTGGAACATAAACGAGATGAACTGGAGGTGGTGGGAGAGAGCAAAGAATGTGTGAGAGATTATAGCATCTTCTGCTATAATTTACCCAGAAATGATTTGCCAGTCCTCCATTCTGTTTTGAGGCCATGCACCTCCTCCAAAGCCATACAGGCTTACTCTGATCTCTGGAGGCACAGTAGAAAAAAAATCAACAGCCCCTTCAACCTCTGGCTTCACTGCCAGATATGCTCATCCCTAAATCTCCTCAACCTCTTCACCACATTTTTGGACAAATGTCACAAGGAAAGTGGAGGGTGAGTAAGGAATATGATTCATACATTTCATGTGGCATACAAATCATCTCTTCTTAGGTCAGCTTCTTCCAGGACACCACAAAATGTGATCAGCGGAAAGGGGAGGTTTTCCTTCCCCAACTAGTCTGACCAAGCAGGAAGTCTGACTGTCCTTCACAGCAAATTGTATCTTCTTTGATTGTATAATCGAGAACTGACAGTGGAGTCACAGTTTAAAGGAAAGGCATTCCTGTAGCTATAAAACCACTGAGTGTAATTATAAAACCACCCATAGTCTCTTCATGTCTTACTGCAGACCATCAGTTCCCTTTCCGAAGAGGAAAATAGCATTATCTGATGCAATCCCCCCCCCAAATATATATATGTATATCAGCTTATTATCCGATTTTAGCGTTATGCGATGCGGTCGTTATCCAAGGTCTTACTGTGCTTTTTCTTTTTACGTATTATTGTTATTCTTTTTACTATTATGTTTATGTAACTTTTGTTTTTTCTTTTAAAATTTAATAAAAATTTATAAACAAACAAAAAAATAAAAGCAACCAGATCCAGCCCAGATGGTCTGTTGCCAAAGTTTGGGAACCTGGGGCATGATGTATGGGTGTGTGAATTTGCACCACATCACCCTGTTCAGAAACCAATCAACATTATGTGTACTCATTGATAGGGTGTTGAGGTACAGGGGTACACCCAATGAGGCTTGGCTGTGTTTAGCAGAGCAAAAGCGGCTAGCTGTGTATGCAGCGACAGCTGGGAGAAATTTCCACACAGACAAGCAGGTTGAAAGGTAAAAGAAAACAGCTCTCCAACAGCACTTGGAAGGACACACGTTGCCCATCCTGACCTCATTGGTGCAGTCTCCACTTTCATTTGGCTGCATCACACACCTCTCCACAAAGAGCTGGAAATGTTCCAGATAGAAAGTGACAGGAGCCTGAGACACAACACCATCTACTCCTTTCCTGGCTGGCCTCCAGTTTCAGCAATGACTGGTTAGTGTGGGATGTGCCATGCAAATACTGTATCTACAAAGATAATACCTAGGTAGTGCAATCTATGGTCTATGAAATCACTGGGCATGCAATCCTCAAGCCACAGGACAGGCCACATCACCCTTCCGTGGCGCAGCCTGTACTTTCAAGAAAGACTTTCAGTGTCAAACACTGAAATGTTGGAGTCCAGAGATTTCCTGATCCCTCCTTCAGTTCTGCTGCCAACGTTCAGCTAACACAGAATTTGGCAGCACATCATCTTCCAATTAGTTTTCTTCAGAAATATTCAGGGGTGACTAAATATTTGGCAAGGGTGACTGATGGGCACAGTTCATTCTCCTGCTAAACGGAAAGCAACTGCCACCCTTTCTCCATAGCAGGGAAGCAAATCTTCAGCCATCCCAGTGTTGATGACACACTGTTCCCACCTTGCCTAGCCATCAGCCATGCAGTCTAGAATGAGAATCAAAGTTCAACAACATTTGGAGCAGGGGTGACCAAACTTTTTGGGCCACGGGCCAGTCACGTGGTTCCTCCCACTGGAAGTGGAAATAAAGTGTGTATGTGCATAACACTGCCGTAAATACCCATGGCTGTCGCAAATGTGTTTACAACAACCACAAGTCATTTACGGCAGTGTTATGCGCATGTGCAGGAGTTTTATTTCTACTTCTGGGAGCAGTGAGGGCAGCGTGGACCAGATGGAATGGCACCGTGGGCCGGATTCAGCCTGTGAGCCATAGTTTCGACACCCCTGCTCTGGAGGGTCATGGGTGCACAGTCATGGCAGATCACCTTCCCAGGCTCATCTGGTGAAGACACAAAAAAGGACTTTATTATCAAGTGAAGAGCTTCCTTTTCGTGTGGGCTTTTAAACAAGTGAAGGGTTTCTGGAATGCTGTAATTATTGAATTTAGATTTTTTTTAAAACATTTAAATATGTTTTAAGATTGTTTTAATTGTGATTTGTGTTAGATGTTTAATTTTTAAAGCAATTTATTTTGAAATTTTAATGGTTATTATTGTATATTTTCAATTGATTGTGAGTTACTTTGAGTCCCCTATTGGGAGAAAATCTATAAATAAAGTGGAAGCAAGTAGAAACTCCCCTTGTTAAAATAAGCTGAGTGACTAAGGCACCTAAATCTCTTCTGTATTATCAAGTAATGCTTGATATCAATACTTGATATCAAGTAATATCAAGTAATGTTTCAAGCTTTTGCTCATAGTGCTGAAGCCAAATTTTTTATTTTATTCTTTTTTCTTCTTTCCAAATATTCAAGCAGTAATGGAACACAAACACAAAATTAAAGCTAGCCGATTTTCAAAACTTTTCGATATAAGAATCTTCCTCAGAAAAGGTTGTGTGTTTCTGAAATATTAATAATGAAAAATGAATATATGAGTAACATTAAACATTCACTTATTACTTTTAATGTTACTCATATATTCATTTTTCATTATTAATATTTCAGAAACACACAACATTTTCTGAGAAAGATTCTTATATCGAAAAGTTTTGAAAACCGGCAAGCTTTAATTTTATGTTTGTGTTCCATTACTGGTTGAATATTTGGAAAGAAGAAAAAAGAATAAAATAAAAAAATTGTTCAAATTTATGAACATTCGTTTCAACGGTTTTGCAATCTTGTGTTTATTTTTGGGCATTTAAAACCATTCAGCCTACCTTGTTTCATAGTGCTGAAACAACAAGACCTAACACTATGTTTTGCTACAGTTTGTTCAAGCTGAAGTGAGATTTGTGCTGCAAAAAGATATTAAGAATGTGGAGGGGAAGCCCCACAGTGGGTTCCCCCCCCATACAGAAAAACATTAACATATGAATCAACATCAAACAAAGCTCCACATCTTTGCATTCTCGTTATTCAGCGAATGCAGCATCAGCAATCATTTAGTATCTGAAGCAACCATACAGCCCAGCAGGCATTTACATATCACACTTTGCTGTTCATCTTATCAAGTGAGATGTCAAGATGAGTACCCTCATCTGTAAGCCAACATTAACATTTGTTACAGTGTCAAAGGATCAAAAATAGTAGCTGCTTCAAAACAGCCACAGAACAGGATCATGTGAAGACAAGCCTATCTGCACCTCTCTCATACACATGCCTCATGAAAAACAAAAACAGGAAGAGCAAGAAAGCACAATAAGATGGGTTGTATGCCTCTGAGCGGCACTTATCATAAAAGACTCCAAAAAGAAGATGCTTGATTTGACAAACATCCTTTTGCACTCCTCAAAACAACATTGTTACCCCGCCTCAACACAGAGTTTCGGAGCTGTTTACTTATAGGACAACATTTCCCCCACTTACATTGGACAGGAAGCGAGATCAGACTAGGCATTTACTGAAATCCTGTAGTACCAACATAATACAAAGGACTTGTCATGAGCTGCCATGCTCAGAACTACAAAGAATTTTGTGGGATCATGGGGAGGCAGTAGAGAAACCATAAAAAGAAAGGTCACAGTATTTTGAGCAAACAAACCAAAGGTATGTTGAGTGAGTGTTAGCATCCAAATAGTCCCAAAATCTAAGAAAATGTAATATCTGGCTCTGTATGATGCAAGTAAGCAAAGGCGCCTTTCATGAATCAGTAGACAACAGATTGCTTCCTTCTCTACCAACATCTATCCCTTTCAAGCCATTAATGTGCCACAAGTCATTGCAAGTAAGACAGGGCAGGAGGACCGTTAGTTCTTCAGATGTCTTGGACTTCCACCCCAAAAACAGCACAATTAATGGTAAGGGACTGTGTGAACTGTAACCTAGTGTAGAGCATCTGGAGTCTAGAACATCTGGAGGGCAAAAGAGTCCCCATCTCTGAGGTATGAGGTGAAATTGCTTCTGTGAACTTTACTCCACAGCTGTTCAGTGCTTCTTACACTGTCGTGTACCACCATAAATGTGAACTGGTAAATACGCCTAGCATAATAGGAAAAGACAGAGGTTATCCTAGATCTGTGATGGTGAACCTTGGCACTCCAGTTGTTCTTCGACTTCCAATTACCAGAAGCCCAAGTCAGCACTCCTGTTGATAAGGGCCTCTGGGAATTAAAGTTCAAGAACAATTGGAATGCCAAGGTTCGCCATCACTGTCCTAGATCTAATGCCTGTAGAGCCTTCATTGCAGAACACCTGGATGGCAAAATCTGAAAAAAGATTTTTGTTTGCTGTTCTACAGTGAACAAGTTATTTTTCCTGAAAGATTTGACTAAGTCTAAGTCTGTTTCTGGTAATATAGTTGTTGTTGTTCAGTCGCACAGTCGATTCCGACTCTTTGCAACCCCATGGACCATCGCTCTCCAGGCACCCTTGTCTTCCACCATCCTCCTTAGTCCGCACAGCTCCGTGCCCATTGTATCTACAATACCATCTAAGAACATAAGAACATAAGAACATAAGAACAGCCTTGCTGGAACAGGCCACAGCCCATCCAGTCCAGCATTCTGTCTCACACAGTGGCTCACCATTTCCTTCAGGGTATTCCCAAGGAGATGCCTTCACCTGCTTAGGATTCCCTGGAAATGGCATTGAGAGATATCCTGCCTATCTCTCCAACCCGGAGGTTGTCCTTAGGTAGCCATAATTATAGCCATTGATAGCCTTGTCCTCCATGAACTTGTCGAATCCTTTCTTAAAGCTGTCAAGACTGACAGCTGTCACCACTTCTTCTGGCAGGGAGTTCCATAGACCAGTAATCCTCTGGGTGAAAAAGTACTTTCTCTTATTTGTTTGAGAACTAGTACCCAAAAGTTTCATGGAGTGTCCCCTAGTTCTAGTGTTGTGCGATAGGGAAAACAGTTTTTCCTTATCCACTTTGTCCACACCGTGCATGATTTTATAAACTTCAATCAGGTCACCTCTTAGACGCCGTCGTTCAAGAGTGAAAAGGCCCAACCGTTGCAGCCTCAGATGGTAAGGAAGGTGTTCCAGTCCCCTAATCATTCTGGTTGCCCTCCTCTGTACTTTCTCCAACTCCATAATATCCTTCTGGAGGTATGGCGACCAGAACTGTACACAGTATTCCAGATGGGGCCTCACCATAGATTTATAAAGAGGCAAAATGACACTCGCTGACTTATTTTCTATACCCTTCCTAATGATCCCTAACATTGAGTTTGCTTTTTTCACTGCTGAGGCACACTGGGTTGACACCTTCATTGAGCTGTCCACCAGGACACCAAGGTCCCTTTCCTGGTTTGTCGCAGAGAGTTCAGACCCCATCAGTTTATAAATGTAATTGGGGTTTTTTGCCCCAACATGCATCACTCTGCACTTACTGATGTTGAAGCTCATTTGCCACTGTTTTGCCCACTCCCCCAGTGTCAAGAGATCCCTCTGGAGCTCCTCACAATCTCTCACAGTTTTCACTACCCTGTATAATTTAGTGTCGTCAGCAAATTTGGCTACCTTGCTTTTTACTCCTACCTCTAGATCATTTATGAAGAGGTTGAAAAGCAGGGGTCCCAGTACTGAACCTTGGGGGACCCCACTCTTTACTTCCCTCCACTTGGAGAAGTGTCCATTTAGTGCTACCCTCTGTTTCCTGTCCCTTAGCCAGTTGCTGATCCAGGACAAGACCTGTCCCTTTATTCCATGACTGGTAAGTTTATTCAAGAGCCTTTGGTGTGGGACCTTGTCAAAAGCCTTCTGAAAGTCCAGATAAACAATGTCAACTGGATCCCCCTTATCCACATGCTTGTTGACACTCTCAAAAAATTCCAACAGATTAGTGAGGCATGATTTGCCCTTGCAAAAGCCATGTTGGCTCTCCTTTAGCAGCGCCTCCTCTTCTATGTACCTATTAATTCTATCTTTTAGGATGGTTTCCATCACTTTACCTGGGACACATGTCAAACTGACAGGCCGGTAATTTCCTGGATCACCCCTGGATCCTTTTTTGAAAATTGGTGTTACATTCGCTACCTTCCAGTCATCAGGCACAAAGCCTGATTTGAGGGAAAGATTATATATTTTGGCTAGGATATCAGCAATTTCATCTTTAAGTTCCCTGAGAACTCGTGGATGGATGCCATCTGGTCCTGGGGATTTGTTAGTGTTTAGCTTAACAAGACATGCAAGGACCTCCTCCCTGGTTATTTCTATCTTGCTTAATTCTTCGGTTTCCCTCCCTACGAAGATAGGTTCTGTTTTGGGCATGTGGTCTCTATCTTCTTCAGTGAATACTGAAGCAAAGAATTCATTGAGTCTCTCTGCAATCTCTGTTTCCTCTTTAATAACCCCTTGCCTTCCATTGTCATCTAATGGTCCAATGGCCTTCCTAGTTGGGTTCTTACTTCTAATGTACTTAAAGAAGTCTTTGTTATTCCTCTGAGTATTTTTAGCTATACGCTCCTCAAAGTCTTGCTTTGCTTTCCTGATTGTTGCCTTGCATTTGTTCTGCCAGAATTTATGTTTCTGCCTGCTGCCCTCATTTGGACAAGCCTTCCATCTTCTAAATGAGCTTTTCTTGCTCTTGATCACTTCCCGAACAGCTCCTGTAAGCCACATTGGAGTCCTCTTGGACCTGGCAGTGCCCTTTTTCCTTTTGGGTATGCATTCCAATTGGGCCTCTGTTATTGTTTTTGTAAACAGCCTCCATGCCACTTGGAGTGTTTGGACTCTCTCAATTTTCCCTTTCAGCTTCTTTTTTACTAGTTTCCTCATCTTTGGGAAATTTCCTTTTTGAAAATTTAAGGTCTCTCTGTTAGATTTTATCAGTGACTTGCGGTCTATGATCAAGTTAAACATAATTGAGTTGTGGTCACTATTCCCTATTGGATCAGTCACATTAACATCTTGCACCAGATCCTGAGTATTACTCAGGATCAAGTCAAGGATTCTTGTACCTCTAGTTGGGTCTTCAACCATCTGTCCCAGGGAACAATCATTGAGCATATCTAGGAACTTTATCTCTTTATCATGTGCTGAACAACAGTTCACCCAGTCTATGTGAGGGTAATTGAAGTCCCCCATTATAACCAGGCTTCCCTTCCTGGATGCCTCCTTTATAACATTCTCCAACTGCCAGTCTCCCTCAAGAGTTTGGGTCGGAGGCCGATAGTATATGCCTACTGTTAGACCATCCTTGTGGCCTGGTACTCTTACCCACAGAGCTTCTAATGGTGACTCTAAATCACCTAGATATTCCAATTCATAAGATTTTATCACTTCTTTGACATACAAGGCTACACCACCTCCTGTTTGCCCCTTCCTATCCTTCCTGTACAGTTTGTAGCCTGGGATAACTGTATCCCATTGGTTATCATCCGCCCACCAGGTTTCAGTGATACCAATAATATCAATATTCTTATCTATTGCTAAGTATTCCAGCTCCCCTATTTTGTTCCGGAGGCTTCTGGCATTTGTATACAAGCATTTATATATGCATTTCTGACACAGTCTTTTGTGTCCAGTTGCATTGTTAGACTGCCTCTTGCATCCTTCTGCTAGAATGCTAGTGACTAGCTCCTTGCTTGCTCAGTAATTTTTGCATCCTCCTCACTACTCAAGTACACACTTTCCCGAACCGGATGCTGCCCAGCTCCTGTCGGCTTTCCCCCAGTTATCAGTTTAAAAGCTGCTCTGCAGCCATCTAGCCATCTCATCTTTGGCCGTCCCCTTCTTCTTTTGCCCTCCACCTTCCCCAGCATCAAGGCCTTCTCAAGTGAATCCTCTCTTCTCATTTGATGTCCAAAATACTTCAACTTCATCTTTGTTATTTGTCCTTCTAAGGAGCACTCGGGGCTAATCTCTTCTAATATTGACCTATTTGTTCTCCTCACTGCCCAGGGGACTCTCAAAACTCTCCTCCAGCACCACATCTCAAAGGCATCTATTTTTCTTCGCTCAGCCTTTCTAATGGTCCAGTTCTCACAGCCATACATTACCACCGGAAATACCATTGCTTTGACTATGCGGACCTTTGTTTGCAGTGAGATGTCTCTACTTTTCACTATGTTCCCCAGGTTTTTCATTGCTTGTCTCCCAAGAATCAGTCGCCTTTTTATTTCATGGTTGCAATCTCCATCTGCAGAGATCTTGGATCCGATGAAAGTAAAATCTGTTACTGCTTCTACTTCTTCCCCATCTATTTTCCAGGGACTGATATGGCCTGTTGCCATTATCTTGGTTTTCTTGATATTGAGTCTCAGGCTAGCTTTTGCACTCTCTTCTTTCAACCTAATCAGGAGCTTCTTTAGGTCTTCCTCACTTTCTGCCATTAGGGTGGTATCATCTGCATATCTCAAATTGTTGATGTTTCTCCTAGCAATTTTGATCCCATACTGTGATTCCTCCATCCCTGCATTGCGCATTATGTTCTCTGTGTATAAGTTGAATAAGCAGGGTGACAAAATGCAGCCTTGTCTTACTTCTTTTCCTATTCCAAACCACTCTGTCATTCCATACTCTGTCCTAACTGTTGCTTCTTGACTCATGAACATATTTCTCATGAGACATATGAGGTGTTCTGGTATTCCCATCTCTTTAATTACTTGCCACATTTAGTTGTGGTCCACACAATCAAAGGCCTTGGTGTAGTCAATGAAGTAGAAGTAAGCTTGTTTCTGGTATTTCTTTATTTTCTCCATGATCCAACGTATGTTGGCAATGTGGTCTCTGGTCCCCCTGCCTCTTCTGAACCCAGCCTGCACCTCTGGTAGTTCTCTTTCTACATGCTGCTGCAGTTTATCCTATATTATCTTGAGCATCACTTTGCTAGATTGTGAGATGAGCGCAATTGTTCGATAATTTGAACATTCTTTGGCATTGCCCTTTTTTGGGATTGGGTCGTATACTGATCTTTTCCAATCCTGTGGCCACTGTTTCGTTTTCCAAATCTGTTGGCATATAGCATGTAGTAGCTTGATTCCATCATAGGGCTTTGAAGAATTCAACTGGGATACCATCATCTCCACTGGCTTTGTTATTTGCCGTGTTTTTTAGGGCCTTTCTGACTTCACTCTCTAGGATGTCTGGTTCAAGTTCAATTTCCCCCTCATTCTTTTTATCCGGGGTGTTTAAAACTTTTTTGTAAAGTTCCTCTGTGTACTCTTTCCATCTTTTCTTTATCTCTTCTGCATCCGCTAACTCTTTGCCATCTTTGTCTTTTATCATGGTCATTTTTGCTTTGAACATTCCCTTGAATTCCCCAATTTTTAAAAGAGATTTCTAGTCCTGCCTCTTGTGTTGTTTTCCTCTATTACTTTGCACTGTTCATTTAAGTAGGTTTCCTTATCTCTCCTTGCTGTGACAAAATTGTGGTCTCCAGGGTTTTGTATATATCATGGGGTGATAATAATTTTGTTTTCAATATATGGATACTGAGAGAGTTACTAGTAAATAAAGTAGTAATAAACTAAGTAGGTTTAAACATGTACTGCATTAGAATGGGAGACATATAATAATATGACAAAGAAAGTAATACCCATTTTATGTGTTTATTTTTATCATACTTTCCATGTATTTTTTGTTTGTCTCATTTATACATTGTATTATATTGTAATGTTATATGTTTATTTGTTTCTGTTTTATGTTAGTAAAATTCAATAAAAATTATTTTAAAAAAATAAAAAAAGGAACTGCAGAATGAACTCACCAAAAGGTACCTTCATTTTCATGTCTAGCCTTGACACGGAAGAAGAAGAAATATTAATACAGCCTTTTAGATGATGCATTATCTATATTCAGTTCTGTAAAACAGCTACAGCTCACAGCTTCAAAGCAGCAGCACATCTGATCAGCAGAATGATGGTATCATCACCCAACTGCACACAAGATTCTTTTGTTTCCTCCAGGCTCAGCTGCAGTCCTTGCAGTACTAGGAGAAGAAGCATTTCCCCCAGCAACCAGACAAAATGCAAAACCACAAGAAAGAAATCCAAAATGCCAATTTATTATTAAAGATAATAATAATGATATTTCTCAGTAGTAATGCACAAGTCAAAGTTCAAAATCCAAAATCCAACGTAATGTAAATCTTGACTTCAGAAAATCCACATGTGAGTTGTATTAACTTCATACAGAGCTCAAAAATAATTCCTCAAAGGGTTAAGTCACCAAAAAGTCACACTAATAATAAGAATTAGAATTCTATTAGAATATACATTTAGAGGCTCTGTGACGCAATTTACAGATAACATATCCTGAGGAAGCCACAAGTGAAAGACTGGATTATACCGGAACAGTCTCGATTGATATTTGCTGACCCTATTTTTGAGCTTTACCCCCCACCTTAATATTGATACAACTTTACCTTTGAAGAATATCTTCTGATTGTAACTTTTGATCTTATTATTAGAGTGACTTTTTGGTTGGATTTTGAATTTTGAACTTTGACTTGTGCATTACTACTAAGAAATATCATTATTATTATCTTTAATAATAAATTGGTGTTTGGGATTTCTTTCTTGCAGTTTTGCATTTTGTCTGGTTTACAAACTGCTTGGCCATCTGTTTCCCCCCAGCAACAACATACTGTTGTGAGCTATCCCTCACTATCTATATACAGGCAGTACCAAAAGTCACGGTACATAGGAAGAATTGCGTAACAACAAATATCTTGGAACATGTTCAGGATGTGTGGTGGGACCACCAGTCCAGCCCAGCACCTCAACAGTCTGAGGGGACATGAACTGACCCCTGCTTTAAAAGGTTGAGGACCCCTGCTCTATAGAAACAACCTGTTTATTTTGCAGAATAATGTAAAGGTAAAGTTATTGACTTTGGGCTTTTAACTAGAAGCTGGTTCAGAAAACAAAACAAACTGCTTCCTTTAACATCTTTGCACTTCAAAGACCTGCTTATGTTTACCTGTTAGACAAGCAATCACTCTATCAATTATCAAGGATGTTTATGTAATCAACACTTTCAGAGATCATTACTTGTGCTAATAATGTGATTGCCACTCTGAAAGTTTATTTTCTGCTCCTGTATCTATTCTTCACTGGGTCTTCATCCTCACAATGCACAGTTGTACATAAAGCTATAGCTGAATGGTTCACTCAAAGTAAATGTGAATCCAACATTTCTCACAGCTGCTGGTTTAACACAAGGATGGAAAACATCTGGCCTGTGACTGTGGACCAGATGTGCACCCATGGGACCCTCCAGCCCATAGGCTGTTCCTTCTATTGGCCCATAAGAGGCTGTTTAAAACACAGGAAGCCATTAGGTGGCATCAATATTTGTTCTCCAAACCAGAAAACTAAACTGTGGTTTGCTGTTTGAGAAGCAGTTTTACTGGGATTTCACCTTGAGCTGGACAGGCAGAGAAACCACAGTGCTTTATATGCTGCATATTAGCTTTATATGCTCCATATTAGCTGCAACAGTTTAAGCAAAGAATAGGTAAGACGTCCAAACAGGAAACTTTAAATTAAAGAGGAACAAGAGCCTTGAAAAGTTTCAGTATGTTTTGCCAGTCACAACTGGAAGAGGAAATGGTGCTATTACCTTTTATTGCAAAAGTTTTTTTTTTTAAATTCACCACAAAGTGAAACGAGGGAGGGAAAAGACCCAAGAAGCCAAGGGAGGAAAACAGTACACTGTGGCAATTTGACAGTGGCATGTTTTGGAGTCTCCATAAAAAGTGAGGGAACAAAGGCAGCAGTAATTACAGAAAATAATTACAAGTGTGGAAACAACCTATTCGGCTTTTTGACTGTGCCCCACAAATCTCTCCTTACCTGGAATCTGTCTTCAGTCTATGCTAAATTATTTCTACTACAGACACAGGAGTAAAGGCCTTTTCCAACCCCCCCAACCCAAACCAAACCAATTAAACTGAATATCATGACAATGCAAGCGCGGCGCCAAAATGGCCGCCGCGCACTTTGCGGGCCCCCCCCCCCACAGGACAGAGAATCCGGGTAGTTAGGGGCGTGGCCAGCTCCCTTATAAAAGGGGTGGCCACGAGGCAGCCGCGCTGCCATTTTGCCTCAGCGACGGAGCGGAGAAGTTTTTCCTGCGCCTCCGTCGCTCGTTGGTATTGCCGGGAAGCCTTTTGGGTCGATTTTGCCTAGCTAGCTTCCCTTTTTTGCTCGAGATGCCTTCCAAAAAGAAGGCTGCTGCGAATTCAGCTCGGGCTGTTAGGAGACGCAACCCAGGTCGGAGGACCGTGGTGCCGCCTCCTCAACAGCCTCCTTTGCCATCCCCGGCCGGGGCTAGTGGCTTGGGGTCTATGGTTCCTTGGCCCGTTCAGAGTGCGGGCGCGGAGGGCGCTCCGGCCCGCGGCCCGCGAGCGGTGGACACCGCTCCTCCTTCCGCCCAACCTGTTGGGCCGACTACTGCTGGAACCCAGCCTCTCCCGGGGCCCTCTAGCCTCGGGGGGTGGCCTGGTGCCCCGCCTTGGCAGGTCTCCTCACCAGCCCTACCGGGCTTCGGCCCTGGCCAATGGCCATATCTGGGCCATGGGGTGCAGGGACCTGTACCCGTGCAAGGGTCAAGTGGGCCGGCCGGCTCTTTGCCCATGATTACTGTAGACACCTTGCTGGCCCGTATTTCGGCCTTGGAGGAGTCTTTGGCTCGTGCCAGTCAGGCAGGTGCCCCTTTTGGGGTGCCTTTCGAGGCGCTATCGGCAGCAGGACAACAGCCGGCGGGGAGGGTTGAGCTGCTGCAGGCGGGTGGCGCGCCTCCGGCCACTGCCTCGCAGCTCCCCAGCCAGCAACCTGGCGCGGGTCAAGCCCCGGTGATGAGCTCTACATCGGTCGTGAGCTCCGACGCCCCCAGTGGGCCGGAACCCCCGTTGGGGGCGGCCCGCGGGGGTGCAGCGTGTGAGTATATGGTGCAAACGAGTACATCCACACACATTCCCAATATGGGGGGGACCTTTCAGTGGCCTTGGCCTCGCGCGGGTGGTACAGGGGCTACGCCGCTGGCGACCCACCCGGCGACAACTACTGCCACCATGCCCGCTGGGGTGGGCATTGGTTCTTACACTGCTGGGAACGTACTTGGGGTGGCAGGGTTAACTCATGCCCCTTTGGGTAGGCCAGCTATCCCCTTTTCGGCCTTGCCGACGGCAGGGTATTCCCTGCCCTTGGGTGATCACTTGGCGCAGGCTACCAGGGAAAAGATATGGCGAGGGGAGTACGTGGATATCTTCTCACTCCTGAACAGAGAGCCCACTAAGGAAGAGAGGGAGGGTCAGGATGAGAAGGACAAGGAGCAGGCACGCCGCCGTAAGCCGCCGCGTACCTGGGCTAACTGGCTCCCCGCTTATTTGATATACATGGCGGTGTATTTGAGGGCGCGGCCGGACCTAGCTATTCCCATGGTCCAATATTTGGACAACATATACAGGGCAATGGTAGATTTCCCGGGCCCCTCATGGCTAGCGTATGATGAGGAATTCCGTATGAGGATTCCCCTGCACCCCGAGATGAGATGGGATGAGCCGTGTCAGAGACTGTGGCTCTTGTATATGACACCCACACGTCCTGCCCCGGGGGATAGGTATCATTGTGGACATGCGGTCCAGCGAGCAGCTCCAGCGCAGGTTACCCGCCAAATGGCGGGGCAGGGGGTTCCAGCCCGCCTGCTGTGCTGGACTTTCTCGGCCAATGGTTCCTGCAGTCGGAAGAACTGCAGATATAAGCACGAGTGTCCCACATGTTCTGGTCCCCATGCAGCCTCTGCTTGTCCCAAGCCTGGGGGGGTGCGAGGCAGAGGGAGGGGTGGACAGTGGGCTGGCAAACCTGCCACGGACGGAGCTAGTTCTCCGAAAGGCCCCCTCCCCAATTAAGGTGGACATGCTGGAGCGCTGGCTCGCATCGTACCCAAGGGGGGAGGACAGGGAGTACCTTATCCAAGGTTTTAAGCAGGGATTTCGTATCCCTTTTATGGGTGATAGATCTCCTCAGGATGCTCCCAACCTTTTATCCCTTAGAGGAAGGGAGGAGGTAGCTGAGGCCAGCATTAGAAAGGAGTTAGACGCGGGCAGGGTCGCCGGACCTTTTCCCGTACCCCCCTTTCCCAACTTGAAGGTTTCACCATTGGGTTTGGTTCCTAAAAAGTCCCTAGGCGAGTTTCGCCTTATTCATCATTTGTCCTACCCAGCCGGCCGATCGGTCAATGATGCGATACCTGATGACCTTTGTTCGGTCAGGTACACATCGTTCGACCACGCGCTGCGCATGGTGCGCGCGTGTGGCCCGGGTGCCTTGCTGGCCAAGTGCGACATTAAGTCAGCTTTTCGCCTCTTGCCGGTGCACCCGGGCGACTTTGAATTGCTGGGTTTTAAATTTAAAGGGGAGTATTATTTTGATAAGGCCATGCCTTTTGGCTGCTCCATATCATGCTCGGCTTTCGAGCGTTTTAGTACCTTCCTAGAGTGGGCTTTCGTCCGCAGGTCAGGGTCCCGGTCTGTAGCCCATTACCTGGATGACTTTTTATTCGGGGGTGAACGGGGCTGGGACACGTGTACACGTCTCCTCAATACATTTCAGACGCTAATGCAGGAACTGGGTGTCCCTTTAGCGCCCGAAAAGACCGAGGGCCCGTCGACCAAACTAGTATTCCTGGGGGTTGAGATTGATACATTAGCTCAGGCTTCTAGGTTACCGGGTGATAAGGTGTCCAGGATAGTGACCCTTATCTCGGAATTGCTGGCCAAGCGTAAGGCATCCCTGAGGGAACTGCAGGTGCTACACGGGCACCTCAATTTTGCCTGCAGGGTGGTCGCACCGGGCAGGGCTTTTGCCCGGCGCTTATGCGACGCCATGGCAGGGTTATCCAGGCCCCACCACAGAGTCAGGCTTACCCGGGGTATCAGGGCAGACATGTTTGTCTGGTTGCAATTCCTGAGGGAGTTTAATGGGGTCTCATTTTGGAGGTCTGACCTCCTGGCATCCCCCAATTTCCAGATCCAGTCTGATGCCTCAGGATCCCTGGGTTATGGGATGTACTTCAATGGGAAGTGGGCCTATGGTGGGTGGCCACCGGCATGGGCAGGCACAGGTCGCCTGCGGGATCTCACATACCTGGAAATTTTTCCCATTCTGGGGGCTTTGATGCTATGGGGCGAACAGTGGGCTAATTCGGTGGTGCATTTCTGGTGCGACAATGCTGCCGTGGTGCACATTGTCAATGCACAGACTTCTAAATCGCCCAGGGTCATGGAACTAGTGCGCCATTTTGTGCTGCGCTGCCTGCGCCTCAACGTCATGTTCAGGGCCAGGCATGTCCCAGGGGTTAATAACGATATTGCTGACGCTTTGTCCCGCCTGCAGATCTCCCGGTTCCGCGCCTTGGCCCCGGATGCGGAGGAATTTCCCTCGCCACTCCCGGACGAGATGTGGACTATTGGCAAGGAGAGGTGAACCGGGCGATTGGCCTGTCACTAGCGCCACGCACGCGTAAGGCGTATCAACAAGCTTTCAATTTGTATAAGGCTTTTGCTACTCGATTTCAATGGCCAGAGACCTGGCCCATCCCGGTGGACCATGTTCTGCGGTTCATGGTTCACCTGCATGCACAGGGCCTTGCACCTCGCACCATAGCATCCAAGCTCTCGGCGTTGGCTTTTATGGCCAAAGTAGGGGGTCATGTGGATACCACCTCTGACTTCCGTGTGAGACACGTTTTGGAGGGGTGGGTGCGCGAGCGCGGGCGTTGCCCGGACGACCGGCACCCTATTTCCCCAGGGGTTCTTACCCAGTTGGCCCGGGGCTGGCCAGGCCTCTGTTTTGATCATTATGAGGCAGCCCTTTTTCATGCAGCCACAACGGTGGCATTTTTTGGAGCGCTCCGCATCAGCGAACTCGTGATGCTGTCTAAGGCGGATGCAAGTGGTAGGGCACTGGAACTCGGAGATGTATATGTTGCCAAAGACTGGGCCCAGTTGAGGATTCGCTCCTCCAAAACAGATCAGCATGGCGTAGGCAGTGGAGTAAGACTGCTACGGTGTTCTTTGGCAGACATCTGTCCGGTTGGTGCCCTACAGGAATACCTGGCACTGCGTGGCTGGCACCATGGCCCGTTTTTCTGTCACCAAGATGGGTCTCCCCTTACTAAATTTCAGTTTTGGAAGGTGACAGCTAGAGCCCTCACCAGGGTGGGACTACCAGGTGCCCGTTATGGCACACATTCGTTCCGTATTGGCGCAGCCTCTACTGCAGCTGCTTTTGGGTACTCTGGGGCTGACATACGCAGCATGGGGAGGTGGGGCTCACAATGTTTTCAGTTTTATGTGCGCCCACTCCCGCCATGAGTACCAATCCCTTCGCCTTACCTTCCTTTTTTCTCAATTTTCTTACAGACCCTGGGTGTCGTATTACACCGGTGACAGTATGGCTGGTGGGCCACAGCTATGTGCTCAGGGCAGCGCGTTACGCTGCGGCGACAGAGTGGGGACCCCGACTGGGACTGGGTGACCACGCCAGTCTCTCATGGCACGGTAAGCCTGGGATGTTATGGCGGGAGCTGCGGCCTTTCCTTTTTTTCTGGCCTGGGGGCTGACCCGCCTGACATTCTAATCATCCACTTGGGGGGCAATGATTTGGGCCAGGTCACCGGCTTATCGCTCAAGCATGCGATTTGCGAGGACCTCGCCTACTTGCATTATGTCTGGCCTGCCACAGCCCTGGTTTGGTCGGACATTGTTCCGCGCCACTCTTATAGAGGGGGCGTTAACCTCCTGGCCCTTGACCGAGCTAGGCGCGCGGTCAATAAGGCAGTGGCGCGGTTTCTCACCACCAGGGCTTGGGGACGGGTTAGTCATCACCCCGATATTAGTCTACAAAATTGTGACTTGTATGCAGGGGATGGGGTCCATCTGTCGCGAGGAGGTATGGACCTCCTGTTGGGTGACTGGCGAGCAGGCCTGTTGACCGAGCTGACGGTCTGGGGGGGGGCGTCAGGTCTTCTGTGAAGCCCCTCCGTGTGGCGGGTAGCACTGGTAAGGTAAACAGTATGACCCACAAGTATCCGGCAGGTTCGCAATTGACTGGACAACACTAGACAGGAATAAAGTAGTTAAACGTTGTCCGGTCAACGACGAATCAGGCGATGGGGTGATGATGATTGCTAACCAGCATGCATCACCCCTGTGATTTCACGGATACGCGTCAGAGGGTGGGGTCATGAGTTAGTTATTGACTACGGTCAACAATTTGTTTGTTGTTAACAAACAAATTGATACAATTTGATACATTGTAACCAATTGCCGTTGGCAATTTTGGGGTGGTACCTTACCAGTGTTACTTCGGCCTGCTTGCCTTAGGAATTATGATTGGTCGTTTTACCAATACAAATTTATAATTCGGACTAGGGCATTGAATCAATAAATGTGGCCCTTTGCTGTTATCCACTTTCAATGTTGTCTGTGTCCGTTATTGGGGGGGTGCGCCTGCAATGCAAGCGCGGCGCCAAAATGGCCGCCGCGCACTTTGCGGGCCCCCCCCCCACAGGACAGAGAATCCGGGTAGTTAGGGGCGTGGCCAGCTCCCTTATAAAAGGGGTGGCCACGAGGCAGCCGCGCTGCCATTTTGCCTCAGCGACGGAGCGGAGAAGTTTTTCCCTCCACCCCCTCCCTAGTTAACAGTGTGATCATGGTCGCTTCGGGGCCGGGTGGGAATTTTTGGTTGGGACCCACATTGGCTTCGGGTCCTGGCTTTTTTGCCCATCCCACACTGTTGCTATGGTTTGATATAGGGGTCTTTCTTCGTTCCTACTGTTGACTTTGGTCACATGGGCGGGTAGCACTGGTAAGGTAAACAGTATGACCCACAAGTATCCGGCAGGTTCGCAATTGACTGGACAACACTAGACAGGAATAAAGTAGTTAAACGTTGTCCGGTCAACGACGAATCAGGCGATGGGGTGATGATGATTGCTAACCAGCATGCATCACCCCTGTGATTTCACGGATACGCGTCAGAGGGTG
This sequence comes from Bradypodion pumilum, assembly GCA_035047305.1. NCBI lineage: Eukaryota > Metazoa > Chordata > Lepidosauria > Squamata > Chamaeleonidae > Bradypodion > Bradypodion pumilum. The sequence goes on along the minus strand of JAWDJD010000002.1, from coordinate 303,058,397 downwards.
GGGTCATGAGTTAGTTATTGACTACGGTCAACAATTTGTTTGTTGTTAACAAACAAATTGATACAATTTGATACATTGTAACCAATTGCCGTTGGCAATTTTGGGGTGGTACCTTACCAGTGTTACTTCGGCCTGCTTGCCTTAGGAATTATGATTGGTCGTTTTACCAATACAAATTTATAATTCGGACTAGGGCATTGAATCAATAAATGTGGCCCTTTGCTGTTATCCACTTTCAATGTTGTCTGTGTCCGTTATTGGGGGGGTGCGCCTGCAAACAACACTTCCTTTATTGCTCCAAGAAGCAGGCTTTTGAGTGCAACCACTGTTCTATTCCTGAATACAAAGCCAGGCTTTCATTTCAGGCAGCAACTCCATCCCCATCAATGGTTTATTACAAAAGCTGAATCTGCTCCTAAAGACAACATGAAAACACAACTATCTGCCTGGGTAGCTAACTAGCATAAACACACTCACTAGGAAGTATCCCGCGAACAAAGAAGATACACAGCCTTTGGCCTCACTAGCAGCACCTCCCTTGATGTGGTTTTGCAAATTCATGGGACCTGTGTGGGGATGGTAAACATGCTGCTCAATGGTATGCAAATCAGCTCCACAATCCAACTTGAAAGAGGTGCTTTTTTTGCAAGCTAGAATGAACAGTAATGGAAACAGCAGCAACTTTGGCAAAGAAATGCAGCTTCAAGATACACTTTCATTCATATACCAGCACACAGGATTGTACCAGTGGCAGCTGGTGCCTGGCGGGGGAGGGGGGGGATGATCTTCAGAGGTGGAACAACCTCTAGTAGTGATACACAGCCTCAGCAAAATGCAGCCTTGAAAAAAGTATTCTAAGTAACAAAGCCAACAAGTCAACAAGAACCTCTTAGTAAAGGTTGCCGTTTCTCCAAATCTAGTCATATACGACTCTAGGGTTCAGTGCTCATTTCTGTTTATAGCCAAATAGCTATTTTTTCTGCATTTGCAGACATTTCTGTAGACATGTGGCAGGCATAAATAGACACCAGAGTGCATGGAACACTGTTTACCTTCCCACCAAAGTGGTAGGTATTTATCTACTTGCAAATTCTTGCTTTCAAACTGCTAGGTTGGCAGGAGCAGTGGCCGAGATGGGAGCTCGCTCCATTGTGCAGTACTTGGGTCTCAAAATGCTGACCTGACAACCTTCCAGTCATCAAGTTCAGTGTCTTAACTACTAAGCCATCACTTCTTACAGCCACCCAAATCTTGCATTTTTTGCTGCTGCACTGCCTAAAACCAGAGTGGAATGGCTGCAGTAGTATTACTAGGCATATGTCTCTCTTTTTAAAAAACACACCACATGCATTGCATATTATTTTTGTTTGATGGGAAATGCTGCCCTAGACGTCTAAACATATCAATCACTTTTGAAATATTATCTTCTCATAAGCAAAACATCAAACAAGATCATTTAACCACTAAGTGTGCACTCCCTTTTAGAGTGAAGAAAGTTTTAGTACTTGAGAGTGTAAAAGGTGGGGTGTCAGACTACATCATTCAGTCCTTGTGGCAAATACAGTTTTCACCAAACAAAGTGGGGAAGAATCTAAAGCCTCCAGCCTTTAGCAAAGTGGATTGTGCTAGCAGTTTAACAGTGAGTCACTTCAGCAAACAAAATGCAAGCGCGGCGCCAAAATGGCCGCCGCGCTCTTTGCGGGGGCCCCCCACAGGACGAAGGCATCCGGGTAGTTAGGGGCGTGGCCAGCTCCCTTATAAAAGGGGTGGCCACGAGGCAGCCGAGCTGCCATTTTGCGAAGCGACGGAGCGGAGAAGTTTTTCCCCTCTTACCTCCGTCGCTTTTGGCTTTTACCGGGAAGCCTTTTGGCTGCTGAATTCTCTCGTTTCGGCTTCCCATCGATTGGCTGAGAGGCCCGCGAAGAAGAAGGCAGCTGCGAGCGCGGCTCGTGCGGTTCGGAGGCGCAATCTGGGTTGGAAGACCGCGGCTGTGCCTCCCCAGCAGCCACATTTGCTTGCACCCACCGGGACCGGTGGAATGGGGTCTATTCCCCCTGGCTGGAGGATGGTGGCCCACGCACGGGGCCAGTAGGGGCTGCGGCCCTCGGCCCGCAAGCGGTGGACACCTCTCATGGTGTTGCCCATTCCGCTGGGCCTCCCTTTATAGGAGCGTAGCTCGCTCCGAGGCCTTCCAGCATTGGGGGGTGGTCCGGTCCCCTTCCCTGGCAGGTTGCTACATCGGCCCTAACGGGCCCGGGTATGGGGTTGTTGCCCTATTCGGGCCCCGGGGTGCAGGGACCTGTACCCATGCCTGTAGTAGGCGGGCCGGCTGGTCCTTTGCCCCATGTCAGCGTGGAAGCCTTATTGGCCCGCGTTGCGGCCCTCGAGACATCCTTGGCCCGGGCTAGCCACTCTTGGTCTCCATTGGGGGTTCGTTTCGACGCGTCGTCTGCTGGGCAGCGGCAGGCGACGGGACGGGTCGAGCTGCTTGAGGCGCGTGGCACGACCTGGGCCACTGCCTCGCAGCTCCCCATTCAACAGACCGGTGCGGGTCAGGCCCCATCGACGAGCTCGACGGCGGTTGTGAGCTCCGACGCCCCCAGTGGGCCGGAACCCCCGGTGGGGGCGGCCTACGGGGGTGCAGCACGTGAGTATGCGGTCCAAGCTAGTGCACCTACACACGTGGCCACGTTGGGGGGGTTTCCAATGGCCTGGCCTCGCGCGGGTGGGGCGGCGGTCCAGCCGCTGACGCCCCACCTGGCGACGATAACTACCACTCAGGGCCCCGTGGTGGGGGGTGTTTTCTACCCTGTGGGGAATGTTTTGGGGGTGGCTGGGTTAGTATAGGCCCCCTTTCAGATGCCAGCAGTTCCTGTTGTGCCCGTGTCGGCCTTGCTGACGGCGGGGTATTCCTTACCGCTGGGTGTCCATTTGGCACAGACCACCAAAGAGGAGATCTGGCGGGGGGATTACGTGGATACCTTCTCACTCCTCAACAGAGGGCCCACCAAGGAGTAGGGGGGGGGCAGGATGAGAAGGATAAGGAGCAGGCACGTCGCAGCAAGCCACCACGTACGTGGGCCGACTGGTGGCCGACTGGTTGCCGGCCTACCTCATATACATGGCGGTGTACCTTAGGGCCCGGCCGGATTTGGCAATTTCGATGGTCCAGTATTTGGACAACATCTACCGGGCGATGGTTGACTTTCCGGGCCCATCGTGGTTGGCGTATGACGTGTAATTCCATATGCGGATTCCCCGGCACCCCGACATTAGGTGGGTTGAGCCATGCCGGGCTGTGGCTTTTGTACATGACGCCCACGCGCCCCGTGCCCGGGGAGAGATACCATTGTGGACATGCGGTCCAGCGGGCGGCCCCAGCACAGGTCCACTGCCAGGGGGCGGGGCGGGGGGTTTCAGCCCGCCTGCGGTGCTGGACTTTCTCGTCCAATGGTTCCTGCAATAGGAAGAATGGCAAATACAGACATTAGTGTCCCCCCTGTGCTGGCCCCCATGCGGCCTCTGGCTGTCCCAGGCCTGGAGGGATGCGGGGCAGAGGGAGGGGTGGACAGGGGGCTGGCAAGACTGCCGCATATGGATCTAGTTCACCAAAGGGCTCCCTCCCCAATTAATGTGGACATGTTGGAGCGCTGGCTCACATTGTTCCCGAAGGGAGAGGATGCGGAGATCTCCTTCAGGGTTTTAGGCAGGGGTTACGTATCCCTTTCATGGGTGATAGGTCCCCTCAGGATGCCCCCAATCTTTATCCCTTAGGGGGAGGGAGGAGGTGGCTCCTGCCAGCAATGATAAGGAGGTCTATGCGGGCAGGGTCGTTGGCCCTGTCCCTGCGCCCCCGTTCCGGGGAGCATATTATTGCACTGATGCCGTGCCTTTTGGCTGTTCCACTTCGGGCTCGGCATTCGAGCGTTACTCCATCTTCCTAGAGTGGGCTTTTGTTCGCAGATCAGGGTCCCGGTCTGTAGCCCATTCCCTGGATGATTTTATTCGGGGCTGAACGGGGCTGGGACATGTCCACACGTCTCCTCAACACATTTCAGACGCTAATGAAGGAACTTGGTGTCCCTTTAGCGCCCGAAAAGACCGAGGGCCCGCCTACACAGCTAGTATTCCTGGGGGTGGAGATTGACACGGTAGCACAGGCTTCTAGGTTGCAGCGGGATAAGGTGTCAAAGCTAGTGGCCCTTATCTCGGACTTGCTGGCCAAGCGCATGGCATTACCGAGGGACCTGCTGGTGCTACATGGTCACCTCAATTTCGCTGGCAGGGTCGTCGCACCGGGCAGGGCATTTGCGCGGCGCTTGTGCGACGCCATGGCAGGACTATCCAGGCCCCACCATAGGGTTAGACTTACCCGGGGTATTAGGGCAGACGTGCTTGTCTGGCTACAGATACTGAGGGATTTCAATGGGGTGTCATTTTGGAGGTCTGAGCTCCTGGCTTCCCCTTGCTTCAAGATACAGCCCGATGCCCGGGATCCCTGAGTTATGGGATGTACTTCAATTGGAAGTGGGCCTATGGTGGGTGGCCACCATCCTGGGCAGGCACGGGTCGCCTGCGTGGTCTCACGTATCTGGAATTTTCCCTATACTGGGTGCTTTGATGCTATGGGGCGAGGAGGAGGCCAACTCGGTTGTCCGCTTTGGTGTGACAATGCGGCTGTTGTCCACTTTGTCAATGCACAGAGCTCTAAATCGCCCAGGGTTATGGACCCAGTGCCCCAGTTTGCGTTGCGCAGCCTGCGCCTCAACGTTCTTTTCAGGGCTAGGCATGTCCCAGGGGTTACTAATGATATTGCTGATGCTTTGTCCCGCCTGCAGATCTCCCGGTTCCGTGCCTTGGCCCCGGATGCGGAGGAATTTCCCTCGCCACTCCCGGACGGGATATGGAACATCGGCAAGGAGAGGTGAACCGGGCGATTGGCCTGTCACTAGCGCCACGCACGCGTAAGGTGTATCACCACGCATTTAATTCTTTCAGAGCATTCTGTACCCAATTCCAAATGCCAGGAACCTGGCCGATCCCGGTAACCCATGTTCTGCGGTTCATGGTTTACCTGCATGCCCAGGGCTTTGCACCTCGCACCATAGCATCTAAGCTGTCAGCGTTGGCTTTTATGGCCAAAGTGGGAGGTCATGTGGACAGCACCACTGACTTCCGTGTGAGACATGTTTTGGAGGGGTGGGTGTGCGCGCGTGGGCGTTGCCCGGACGACCGCCACCAGATTTCCCCAGGGGTTTTTACCCAATTTGCCCGGGGCTGGCCTGGCCTCTGTTTTGATAAGATGAGGCAGCCCATTTTATGCAGCTATAACGGTCGCCTTTTTTGGAGCGCTCCGCATCGGCGAGCTTGAGATGCTGTATAAGGCGGATGCAAGTCGTGGACAGCACCACTCACTTCCGTGTGAGACATATTTTGGAGGGGTGGGTGCGCGCGAGTGGGCGTTGCCCGGACGACCGCCACCCGATTTCCCCAGGGGGTTTTACCCAATTGGCCCGGGGCTGGCCTTGCCTCTGTTTTGATAAGATGAGGCAGCCCATTTCATGCGGCTACAACGGTGGCCTTTTCTGGAGTGCTCCGCATCGGCGAGCTTGAGATGCTGTATAAGGCGGATGCAAGTCGTAGGGCACTGGAACTCGAAGATGTCTGAGTGAACAATATTCGGCTCAGTTGGGGATACGCTCCTCTAAAACGTATCAGCACGGCGTAGGCAGTGGAGTAGACTGCTACGATGTTCCTCGGCAGACATCTGTCCGGTTGGTGCCCTACAGGATTTCCTTGCACTGTATGGCACGCACCATGGCCCGTTTTTCTGTCACCAAGATGGGTCTCCCCTTACTAAATTTCAATTTTGGAAGGTGACGGGCAAAGCGCTGGCCAGTGTGGGCCTCCCAGGCGCCCGCTATGGCACTCATTCATTCCGTATAGGGGCGGCCTCAACCGCAGCTGCTTTTGGGTACTCAGGGGCTGACATACGTAGCATGGGACGGTGGGGTTCGCAATGTTTTCAGTTTTATGTGCGCCCACTCCCGCTGTGAGTACCAACCCAGTCACCTTACCTACTTTCCCTCAATTTTCCTTACAGACCCGGGGTGTCGTATTACACCGGTGACAGTATGGCTGGTGGGCCATAGCTACGTGCACAGGGCAGCGCGTTATGCTGCGGCGACAGAGTGGGGACCCCGACTGGGACTTGGTGCATACGCAAGTCTCACATGGCATGGTAAGCCCGGGATGTTGTGGCGGGAGCTGCTGCCTTTCCTTTTTTCAGGCCAGAATGCTGACCCGCCTGACATTCTGATCATACACCTGGGGGGCAATGATTTGGGCCAGGTCACCGGCTTGTCGCTGAAACATGCGATTTGCGAGGACCTCGCCTACCTGCATTACGTCTGGCCCTCCACAACCCTTGTTTGGTCGGACATGGTCCCGCGCCATTCCTACAGAGGGGGTGTTGACCTCCTGGCCCTTGACCATGCTAGACGCATGGTGAATAGGGCAGTGGCGCGTTTCCTTGTCTACAGGGCTTGGGGGAGGGTCAGTCGTCACCCCGCTATTAGCCTCCAAAGTTATTACTTGTATGCAGGGGATGGGGCCCATCTGTCGCGAGGAGGTGTGGACCTCCTGTTGGGTGATTGGCGAGCAGGCCTGTCGACCGAGCTGACGGTCTGGGGGGGGCGTCGAGCCTTCTTTGAAGCCCCTCCGTGTGGCGGGTAGCACTGGTAAGGTAAACATTATGACCCACAGGTATCCGGCAAGTTCGCAATTGACTGGACAACACTAGACAGGCATAAGTTGGTTAAACGTTGTCTGGTCAACGATGAACTAGGCGACGGGGTGATGGCTATAGCTAGACAGCATGCATCACCCCGTGATTTTACGGATACGCGTCAGAGGGTGGGGTCATTAGTTAGATATTGACTACGGTCAACAATTTGTTTGTGGTCAACAAACAAATTGATACAAATGGATACATTGTAGCAATTGCCGTTGGCAATTTTGGGTGGTACCTTACCAGTGTTACTTCGGCCTGCTTGCCTTAAGAATTATGATTGGTCAATTACCAATAGAAATTTATAATTCGGACTAGGGCATGAATCAATAAATGTGGCCCAATGCCGTTATCCACTTTCATTGGTGTCTGAGTCCTTTATTGGGGGGTGCGCCTGCAAAGCTACCTTCTTACTTCCATATAATAACAATTGTGTTTACTGCGATTCATCCGGCCCATGCTGCCCTCATTGCGCCTGGAAGTGGAAGTAAAATGCACCCGTACATCTGGATTGGCAAGGTTCGCCATCACGGGTCTAGGGTAAAGAGCAGTTCACCAACACAGCTTGATCTGTTACTCATCTCCAAAATCTTCTGCCACTGTTTCTCCTCCATACTCGTCTCCCACTGCTGCTGACTAGCTAGAGAAGTGCCGTGCCCCTTTAAGCTGGTATCTATTATCTTATTGTTCCTTTGTTGTCTCGTTGCTCCAGAGCTACTTGGCTTGATACTGATTTGCATGATATGAAACTACCCAAAGTTTATTTTCCAGCTTGCTTTGTATCAAATCCCTTTGAACATACACTTGTATTGTATACAGAAAGTTACCCAATTAATTTTTTAAAACAGGATTAAGATAATTTCTTAGAAATGAACTAAACAGAAAGCAAAAGACTTATGAACCGTTCTATCCTGGTCCTTCCTTTTCTTTTCTCTCATCTGAAGAAGAAAAGGAAGCAGCTGAATATTCAACCGAGCTTGCTGCATTTCCTCCAATAAGTAAGTTATAATTGGTGCAATGGGGGAAAGACAGCAAGAAATAAATTAAGCATCAGATTGTTCAGGTTGCTAGCTGCCTCAGCCGCTGACCTTTCCTAGTATTGTCCCTCAAAGCTGACTCTATTACCTAGATGAGATAAAGCATGGGCTGAAATTGCTGGGTAATTTTACAAAAATCAAGCCAGCACTCAGAAATTAGGACATAAACCACCCAACTGAAGGTCTCATCTTTCTCTTTCTTTCTCTGTCCTTCTCTCAACTTTCCCTCCCTCATCCTACAGCTGACACCGCTTAGCAACCTTCTCAGCAAGCTTGCTCAAATGCTAGGAAGTATGTTCAGGATTACAGCCCCTGAAATAACTAAGATCTGCCTATATGAAACAATGCTTGAGCTTCACCGAATCCTAGATCCTTCAGACCAGTGTTTCCCAAACTTTGTTTTTTGGACTTCAATTCCCAGAAGCCTAAGTCAATTCCCCAAAGCACTGATCACCATAAAGTGAAATGTACTGATGTAGGCTTCTGTGAATTGAAGGCCCCCTTGTGGGGCATGGGCCCCATGTTGGGAACCACTGCTTTAGACTAACTGCAAAATGCTTATTCCCACAGTCTCTGGAGAGCACACTGAGGAGAATGTGGTTGTTTATTGAAAAACTGCAAAAAAATTGTCAATTTCCAAGGACAACGCAGCCAATGGAGAATTCCTGAAAGTGAGAGTTCGATCCAGGGTAACTCCCAGGTATTTGGGGGTGATGTAATGTTCGAGCCTGGTGCCTTTCCAAGACACCTGCAGGCTTCTGGATGCCTCACAGTTTTTCAAATAAAAAGCAGAGAGTTGAGTTTTTAGGCAGGTTGGCTTCAGTTGGTTTCCCATATAATATATAGTCATTAATTTCAAAGCCTCACTCAGTTTTTTTTCTCAGCAGCCTCAAAAGTTGCACACTGTGTGGCAATTGCCAGGTTGTCCACATAAAGAAAGCTCCTAGTGGCTTCCAGCAGTGGTTGATCATTAGTATATATGTTAAACAGTGTGGGGGCTAGCACATTGCCCTGTGGGAGGCAATTTCTTTGAATTCTCCATCGGCTGTGTTGTCCTTGGAAATTGACAAAAATCTAGTTTTCCAATAAACAACCTATGTTTTTGTGAATTGAAAATCCTTTTTGATGTGGGAGACTTTCTTCAGCAAGGCTGCATGGTTGACTGTGTCATAAGATGCAGTGAGATCTACAAGCACTATACCTGTCATTTCCTTTAGTTGTACTGTGTTAAATTAAGAATTTTTGCTGTACAATCTTTGCCAGGTCTGAAACTAGCTTGCTGTGGTATAAGCCAGGGTTCTACTATTGCATACAGTCAGTTCAGGATTAAACATTCATATATGTTATATAGGTGACTAAGAAGGGATATGGGCCTATAGCTTTTTGGGTCTTCTGGTGGCTTGCCTGGTTTAAGTATAGCTATTATCTGAGCCTTCCTCCCTATCTTTGGCATCTGGACTACATTCAAGCAGTTATTGTACAGGCTAAGTAACCATTTTTTTTGTTATTGGTCCAAAATGTTTGATCTGCTCAACCTGAATCTCATCCATGCCAGCTGCTTTACCATTCTTACACCTGCCTGTCACTTCTTTCAGCTCTCCTTGGTAAAGGGGGTAGTCAGATCGCTTGTCTTCCAGTCCTCATTCCCATTTATCTTGTTTTTCAGTGGATTTTTTCCCTCTGTTTTGGGCAACATTGGTTTTCATCCCTGTGTGTTTCTTGCACACATAGTAAGTCACATTTATGTTTATTGCAGAGTTCCTGAAGAACGTTTTCTTTAACTGAGGATATTCCTTCAATATTGACCAATATCACTGTCTGTTTGGGCCCTGAGAAGGACCATTGGTTAAAATGTCTCTTTGTAGTCATTTCTACTTCTGGTGCTTCTAGGTTGAAAGGATTAGCCGGTGAAAAATCTCTGTCGCCAGTGATAAATCTCCATTCCCAGGTGACGCCCGATCTCTGAAGTAGCAATCTTTGGGGAGGCTCCTTTCATGTTTCCTTGCAGGCCTGTGCTGGGGAGCCAAATTACCGGGATGGGCAGCCATGCACCTCTGCTGAGAACCCATAACTTAAAGGGCATGTCACCTCAGTAGTTTCTGCTTCACCTCCTCTCGCAGGGCTCCCCTCGGCCCTGTGGGAGAACGTCCAAAATGCTACAGCAGCAGTGCAGAGATACTGTAATAATAATCTCTGTGCCACTGCCAAAGTGCTTCGGACATTCTCCCAAAGGGCCAAGGGGAGCCCTGTGAGAGGAGCCGAAGCGGAAACTGCTGAGTTGGCATGTCCCTTTAAGTTATGGGTTCTCACTAGAGGTGCGCAACCACCTGTCCTGGTAATTTGGCATCCCAGCATGGGCTGTTCCCTTGCCTAATTAAGGTAAAGGTTTCCCTTGCTCGAATGCCAGTCATATCTGACTCTAGGGTTCAGTGCTCATCTCTGTTTCAAAGCCAAAGAGCCAGCACTGTCTGCTTCTACAGACATTTCTGTGGTCATGTGGCAGGCATGACTAGACACCGGAGTGCACGGAACATTGTTACCTTCCCACCAAAGTGGTCCCTATTTATCTACTTGCAATTTCTTGCTTCCGAACTGCTAGGTTGGCAGAAGCTGGGACAGAAACGGGAGTGCATTCCATCCTGCAGTACTCGGGAAACAAACTGCTGACCTTTCGCCTCCCATTCAGTGTCTTAGCCACTTGAGCCACTGCAGAAAATGCAGTGAAATGCTATGCTTAGTTGCTGAGGTTGTACTTTCAGTATGTTCTGAGACTATGAGATCCTATGCTAGAATTAGAGTAGATCAGATTAGCATGCTTCCTTCCTTTGGTATATGTGTTTTACATTGCTCTTACCTCAGACTTCACTGATTATTTCTTCCAGTGTGTTTTAAAATCTTTTGTTACTTTCTGGAATTGCTTTTGAGCTTTTCTGTTTTCTTTTGACTTTTGCCAAGTGGGTGGTATATAAATGGAATGAAATAAATAAATAAATACAAACATTAAGATTTATTCACCCAGTTCCTTGTTTTAGAGAGTAAAAGGGTTTTTAGTAATTAAATCCAAGCCATGCCTTGACTAGGAGTCTGTGTGTGTGTTGCGTGTTTGTTAGTGTAGTGACAATCCTTCCTTGCACGGTTGGTGTGAAAGTTAAAGCACTTTGTGGATTTGCGGAGGAATTTCCTGTGAATGCTGTCTGGGTCAGACCAGAGTGTTGGGCAGTTGCTAAGGAAGGAAGATTCCCCCATCCATCAGCACACTGGCCCTCCAGTCTACACCCACTCCAAAGCAGAGAGGGTAGTGTTGGCTGAATGGTTTGTGTGGGCCTCTATGACCTCAGAGTTTTCTTGACATCCAGTTTTTCCACTTCTAAACATTCTGCAAATCCAAGATGAGATTCACACTTTTTAAATGGGCATTATATGATTCTGACCATGTTTTGAAGGAGAAGAGCAATGAAAACTTATTTTATAAGAATCTCAAAGTTGATACCACCACTCTACAATTGCCTGCATGGAATTTGCACATAAGTCTCTCTGTGTGTGAAGCTGAGGAGTGCCAATCAAGTCTGATTCTGAAGGAGTCAGAATCGGTAGAATATTTTGCAGAGACTACATCTAAACCCACAAGAATCACCAGCAGCAACCCAGTGATTGCAAATCTTGGCACTCTAGCTGTTCTTGAACTTCAATTCCCAGAAGCCCTGATCAGCAGGAGTGCTGACTTGGGCTTCTGGTGATTGGAAGTCCAAGAACAGTTGGAGTGCCAAGGTTCACTATCACTAAAATAGACCATCCTGCTAAGGGTACCTCAGAAGAACATACAGATAGGAATCAATCCATGAAGATAGTAAAAAAAACATAAGCAAGAAAGGTAGGAAAGGGAAAGCTGAAAAATATTTAGACATCAAGGTTCACTAGACTTTTGGTGTTTTTAAAAACTCTAACCTGTACTTCTCTAGAAGAGGAACAAAAACCTACCTTGGTAGTCTGCAAGGGTCTCTGCCTTTGGCAAACATGGCACAAAAAGAGTTCTAGCAACTTTCCCCACTTCTGTTTGGAAACACAAAGATTTGCATTCTTCTCCAACGGCTGGCAGAAAAGTGACAGAAAGAGCGGAATGGGGTTGCTGCAGCTTAGGGTTCTTATCTTCTTATTTCTTATGTAAAACTAAGAAAACTAAAACAAAAACAAAACCTTTGCATAACCTGCTAAAATGTGGGCTAAAACCATAGCAACAGACTTGGGCCTAGCCACTGCCTAGCTGGAATATGGCTGCAGGCAGAAATTTGGTGTCCAGTGTCGCCACTCTCCCTCCGTTCTGGGGGTTGAAACAGAGTTTTACAGGCAGAGGGGTCAGGAAACCAGGTGCACCCAGTTGGGACTTCTAGGCTTCAAAACCCAATTTCCCTCCTCAGGGTCCAGGGCAGTAGGTGACTCCCACAGCTACATCTCCGTATCAAGCTCCGCGGATTGTATATCCAGCCTGAGTCAGCTCCTCTTATCTCCCCTCCACCTGGGTGCTCCTTCAAGGACAGGCTATGGGAGTTTTGTAGAGTAGCATGATAAAATTGACATTAGTAGAACCAGGCAATGCCACAGACACAATGCCTCCAATTGTCTTTTGAGAAAGAGACCTTGTTCAGCCTCCCTCCTTTTATTGCGATAAAAAGCAAAGCAATGTCCAAAAATCCAAACTTTGTATCCAAATGCAATGCATAGCTATTTCTAAAATGCTAATCTGAATAAGCGAGTCCAAAGAAAAAGATCCCATTCCTGGGTCCTTAACTTCTAAAGACACTCTCCTAAGCTTTCTAATCCTAAACACGCAAAGTTTAACAAACTTAAATTACAAAATAAGAAAACACGTAAAGTCTAAGAGTTGACCTTAAGCCATCCTAAAATTTCCCCAAAGCCTGAAAAAGCTGGAAATTTGGCAAAGTGTTGCTTTGATGGTAAAATGACTAAGTCCGAAGACCTAGCCTCCTCTTATCCCCGAAAGAATGGCCTGGCTTCGGCCACATTTTTCAGAGTCCCATCTCCAATCTTCTTCTGGTGATGGTCCAAACTCTGAAATTCCAAAAGCTCCCACTGACTCTAGTAAAAGGACTTTCTAATTGAGCAAAAGTGGGTCCTTTTATCCTAAAAAAGGTCCATCTCTCCCACCTAAGGAATTTGTGGGTGTCCTTGAGGATCGATTGGAGAGATAAGATTTCTATTATGTCTTCAAGATCTTCCAAGGCCATGATACCTGGCAAAGTGCCCAAGGTTGAACTTTGCCCCCCCCCTCTTTCTCATAAAGTATGTGAACTTGAAGTTTCAAAGTGTGAACAGGTGTATTGGTTTATGGAAAATCTTTCCCTTGATGATCAAGAAGGCCTCTAGGGGTGCTAATCCCAGTGATGTAATGCTTCACAAGGAAAGCTTTGATGTTACACTGTTCCTTTAAGGCTTCGTTCCTCAGAATCGGAACTTACTGTGATTAATCAAACCACGGTACTACCTTCTTATGGGCTTTGTTGCTTACCTTCAAATTCATTACATTATCCAGTACCAGTTACAGACAGCAATCTGTAGCAGCAGTGGCAAACTACAGGATACAGACAGTAGTGTAGTCAAAGCAGGGCTCACTGAGTCAGAGCCCTGGAACCTTCTAAGTAGCAGAGATCCTAATGTTATTGGCTCCCTCTCTCAAGATCACCTTAACTACAATACAGTACTTTCTGTTGCTGGGGGGAAATTGATTTTCTCAGGAACAATATAAAATTGCAAACCATCCCTGTTGTAATGAAAAATATCTGAGGGTATTTTTTAACAGGTATGTGCATCCCAGCAACCTTCATGGCTAAGAGAGAGTCAAAGAGCCCCACCATGATTAGTCCCATGTCAACTCAGCATGACATGGGAGAGCAATTCAAACAGCAACCAAGCAGCCTTTATGGCAGAACTATATACACAGGCACTCTCGCCTTGAGCCCACATCCTATGAGGGATGCCCTCAGTCCTTTTGGTTGCAGCATGATGGTTCCCTTCATCTCCTTCCCCTTTCCCAGCCTCCTCACCTGAGGGCTCAAGATGCAGTCCTGGCTTGGTTTAGCCTTCTCTTTATCCATCCATGGCCTATGGGTTTACTTTAGGCACAACTAGCAATTGAATTTGTGCCTTCATCTCCTAGTTTTGTATCAGTGCTATCACAAAGGGGGTGGGTGGGGTGACTTTATCAGATACTTGGTTGCTAGTATCCTTGGCTGTAAAGGAGTAGAATCTGTTCCTCCACTTCTGGCAGCCAAAGTTCCTAGTCCAGACTTACTCATTTGTAATACTAATGACAGCTTTCGGGACAGCTTTGACTTGTCACCAGGAAATACACTGGCATCTGATATGACTCACTTTCATGTGAAGTTACTGTAGTGTCTGTTGTGCAAAAAAAAAACCAGTGCTAAACAATCTAAGAAAAGTCCAGGGGGAAATGCTGGCATGTACCAGTCAGGTTTCCTCAGTGACAGCAACAGTGAAGAAATCTGGAGCATCCTATATGCCGCTATCATGGCTTTGCTGGCTCCCTTCCCAAAAGTCAGCGAGAGGAAAGAAATCTTATGCAAAGCAACGATTGCAAACTCAGTTTTCAAACAATGTAATAGGCTTCTGACCAAATGTCATCTAGCTCAGAGGTCAAGCACAACATTGTGTGAGCCTGTCGCCCATTTTTAAGATTAGGGTTTCCCCCTGAATCCAAATCAAGGAGCAGTTTTGACTTCTAAAGCTTTAAACAGGCTCCTTCACTATTCTTTCAAAGTACCATCTTCTATAGGTTTTTACTCAATCTCTGGGCATTGCTACAAAATTTCTTTCTCCAGGCTCTATCCACACCAGACCAAAGGCAACCTCCTGCATAAATGCTTATTTAGTAGCAGTCCTGGAGCTCTGGAACACCCCCCCCCCCACCCTATCCTCTGGAAAGGCTCTCAGTCATTAGTTCATGCAGGTGTATTGCCAAAAGACAGGAAAAGCCCATTAATGTATCTCAATCCATAGAAACATCTATTTTGGAATACCTAATTGAAACGAGATGCTCATTTGGTAAATGCCTGAGATTATCACAGAGGTTCTATTACAATTATGTTGGGGGGGGGGGTGTTAATGGCACTACGAATTGGGAAGCTGCACCTTGGGGAATTGAACTCCCAGCCTCTGATTCTGCAATCACATACCTAACCAACTGTGCCTCCCAGAAGAGCGAGCCTCTGCAACCTTGGTCAAATCGCACAGGCACAGGACATGCTAACAGGAAGGGATTAGTTAAACCACTTTTGAGCACTCTCTGCCTGGAAAACCCTGAAAAGGGTTACCGTAAGTCAAAACTGACTTGACACATCTGAGTTATTAAGAATTGGGAAGGGAAGTTGAAGAATATCCGCCCCCACCCCCACCCCACCCCACCCCACTGCAGCTACAAGGGTTTTGTGGTACACCACTTGCATGCAAGAAAAATCACAGGAACAAATGTACACAACAGAAAAGTACAGACAGAAAGAAAGGCCTTACTACTGCTGCTGCTGCTGCTGCTGCTGCTACTACTACATTATTCTATCTGCTAATATTAGACTACTTGTAATATATATAAATCTCCTATAACCCTGTCTTCCTGAGTTAGGAAAGAAGCACGTAGGTCTATTTTGGGTTGGAGGGAGAGAATGGTGAAGGCAGGATAAACAGCACCAACTAAATGATTATTTAACATGTTATACTCCCATTTCCTCTCTCTGCCTCCACTTCTGCTTTTCACTTCCAGTATATTCACTCAGTATCTGTTGCAAAGTCCTCTTTCTCAATTAGTTTCCAAACTACATCATCCATTCATAACTAAGCGTTGCAAGAGCTTTACGTTCTATGAACACAATTTTGCTTTTGGCAAATCTGTTCATTTGGCCTTCTCTTCCATTCCAATTGTCCTCCTGACATCCTCTTTGCTTAATCTGAGGAGATAATTTCTGCATTTTCTGTGGGACTTCAAATGAGTTTTTTTTCCCTTCTGTTTTTGTAATGCTTTTGATATTGTGATACCGATACTTTTGATACTATGATTTGTGATGATGATGATATGTTGAAATGTTTTTGTATTATGATAATGTGGTAACTTGTGATTGTAAATGTATATTTTGGATCTTTGTTAGCCGCCCAGAGTTTCTTTGCAAGTGGGGCAAATAATAATAATAATAATAATAATAATAATAATAATAATAATAATAATAATAATAATAATAATAATAATAATAATAATAATAATAATAATAATAATAATAATAATAATAATAATTTACCACTCTTCCACACAGAGAAGAGGCTAGCTGAATAAGTATCATGAAAGTGGGATTTCAGCACTTTTCAAATACTGTAAAATGACCCAGGCAGGACCTCTCATGTCACAGTGATACAGTGCATACCTTACAAGCATAAGATTTCAAGCTCAACTCTACCCCACTCCCTCCAGGATCTCCAATAAATGCTAGGAAATGCACCCTCTGACACCTCAGTAGAGCTTCTGCCAGTCAGTATCAGCAGGACAAATACAAGTAATGGAGCCTGGAAAGGCTACTTTTCTGGACTACAACCCCAATAATCCGAGAGCCACTATGTTAGATGGCTATCCTGAGGAGAAATTCTGAGAGCTTGTTGTGTAAACAAACCAGACAGCACTGACTTTACAAATCAGCCTCAAATGTCTGCAGATGAGAAAATGTGATGGTTTATTCCCTCCACTAGAGAAGCCTGGAGAAAGCCCTCTTTTAGTAGATCTGTTTCTCATTTTGAAAGCCAATATTTCTTCAAGACTTGTTGATATATCCTCTTTGTTCACAACCATAAAGTCACAGGATATTTTTTGTCATGTAGAGCATTAGGGGAGTTCCCTTTCTCCCACCAACAACTGGAAGAATCAAGTAATTTCCCAGAAGAGTAAAAACTCTTCTCTGATCTTGCTCCACAGAGGCACGCTATTAAATAGCACAAAATCCCCTCCATCTCTACTTGAGCATGGACAATCCATCAGTGTCACAGTTCCCTTAGTTTGGTTGGCATCGCTCCACCTAAGATAAGGAGAGAAGTAGCAGTGGATGCCAAAAGAACTAAGCAAGAGAATGGCCCTTGACATCCTCTGAACAGATATGAGCCTCAAGTCCACCGGCTCAGGTCCAAGAGGAGCTTTATGGCAAGAACAAACATTATTGAGGGTACACAAGAGCAAAACCAAATTAAATGATGGAGGAAGGAGTTTACTAGACAAGGGATAACATTAAAGGAGGATACAGCTGAGGAACTCAACCTCTCCTTTGTCACTTGGAGGACACTGAATAGGCTGAAGGTAAGAATCCCTAAATGCAAGACCAACTTGCTCAGGTGGGGGCTGCTGGCAGACAACAACACGCTGCGTGAATGTGGAGAAATACAGAATCTGTTTCATTTACTGGTTTGCCAATTACTGTCAGAAACATGTACTAATGAGGACTTATGGTAGGTTTGGCCAACAAGAAAGCCAAGAAAGTGACTTCAGTTTGGCAGTCCAGGGTTTGAGCTGGACATGCAAGAAGAAAAACAATCAGTGTCACACCCCAGCAGAGCTGATGATCTGCAGGAACACACGGTAGTCACTGCTCACAGCAGCAGCAACTTCCAACCTCTATGGGCACATCCTGAGCAGCCTCTGTGTCAGTAAGACAATGATAGAAAACAAGAACATCTAAAGCCATAACCAAACAGAGGGAGGAAGGGCACCCTGCTAAACCGAACCGAAAAAGCATGGGTGTAACCTCACCAGTGAACATTTGTTGTTGTTGTTGCTCAGTCACACAGTCGATTCCGATCCTTTGCGACCCTATGGACCACTGATCTCCAGGCACCCCTGTCCTCCACCATCCTTCTCAGCCCGCTCAGCTCAGTGCCCGCTGCGTCCAGAATGCCATCCAGCCATCTCATCCTTGGCCGTCCCCTTTTTCTTTTGCCCTCCACCTTTCCCAGCATCAAGGCTTTCTCAAGTGAATGCTCTCTTCTCATTTGGTGTCCAAAGTACTTCATCTTCATCTTTACTATTTGACCTTCGAAGGAGCAGCCAGGACTGATTTCTTTCAAGATTGACCTATTTGTTCTCCTCGCTGTCCAGGGGATTCTCAAAACTCTCCTCCAACACCACATCTCAAAGGCATCTATTCTTCTGCGCTCAGCCTTCCTAATGATCCAGCTCTCGCATCCGTACATTACCACCAGGAATACCATTGCTTTGACTATACGGATTTTTGTTTGCAAGGTGATGTCTCTACTTTTCACTATGTTCCCCAGGTTTCTCATGGCTGGTCTCCCTAGAATCAGTCGCCTCTTTATTTCATGGCTGCAGTCACCATCTGCAGTGATCCTAGATCCCAAGAAAGTAAAATCCGTCACTGCTTCTACTTCTTCCCCGTCTACTTTCCAGGTGCTGATAGGGCCTGTTGCCATTATCTTGGTTTTCTTGATGTTAAGTCTCAGGCCAGCTTTTGCACTCTCTTCTTTCAACCTAATCAGTAGCTTCTTTAAATCTTCCTCACTTTCTGCCATTAGGGTGGTATCGTCTGCATATCTCAGATTGTTGATGTTTCTCCCAGCAATTTTTATCCCATATTGTGATTCCTCCATCCCTGCATTGCACATTATGTGCTCTGTGTATAGGTTGAAAAGGTAGGGTGATAAAATGCAGCCTTGTCTTACTCCTTTTCCAATTCCAAACCATTCTGTCATTCCGTGTTCTGTCCTAACTGTTGCTTCTTGACTCATACAGATTTCTCATGAGGCATATGAGGTGTTCTGGTATTCCCATCTCTTTAAGTACTTGCCACATTTTATTGTGGCCCACGCAGTCAAAGGCCTTGGTGTAGTCAATAAAGCAGAGGTATACTTGTTTCTGATATTCATTTGTTTTCTCCATGATCCACCGTATATTGGCAATGTGGTCTCTAGTCCCCCTGCCTCTTCTGAAACCCGCCTGCACCTCTGGCAATTCTCTATCCACGTGCTGCTGAAGTCTATCCTGTATTATCTTGAGCATCACCTTGCTAGCGTGTGGGATGAGCGCAATTGTTCGATAATTTGAAGATTCTTTGGCACTACCCTTCTTTGGGATTGGAACGTATACTGATCTTTTCCAATCCTGTGGCCACTGATCTCCAGATCTGCTGGCATATCGAATGCAGTAATTTGATTCCGTCATCTTTTAGAGCTTTGAAAAATTCAACTGGGATACCATCATCTCCACTAGCTTTGTTGTTTGCAGTGCTTTTTAGGGCCTTTCTGACTTTACTCTCTAGGATGTCTGGCTCAAGTTCAATGTTCTCCTCATTGTGATTATCAGTGGTGTTGAGGTCCTTTTTGTAAAGTTCCTCTGTGTATTATTTCCATCTTTTCTTAATCTCTTCTGCATCCGCTAACTCTTTGCCATCTTTGTCCCTTATCATGGTCATTTTTGCTTTGAATGTTCCCTTGATTAGACCCATGATGGTGAACCTTGGCACTCCAGATGTTCTTGGACTTCAATTCCCAGAATCCCAAGCCCCCATGCATTCACATGAAAGGGTTTACTGCGATTCATTCATCCCACACTGCCCTCGTCGCTCCTGGAAATGGAAGTAAAACACGCCCATATGGGTGCATTTTACTTCCACTTCCGGGAGCGATGCGGGCGGCGCGGACTGGATGAATCACAGTAAACCCCTTCATGTGGATGCACAGGGACTTGGGCTTCTGGGAAATGAAGTCCAAGAAAATCTGGAGTGCCAAGGTTCACCATCATTAGTCTAGACACTTATCAATAACAATCTACAGCAGAACAGTAAATGTGGATGGTGCAGGTACTGAGCACCAATCATACTTGGATACTGCCAAGTTGGTTCCCAAATTATTATCTCCCCTTTCCAGAGTTTTCTAAGTACTCTGAAGTGACTCAACATTACTTTCTTCCGGTAGTGTCCCAGAAGTGTGTAGCTTGGGTGGCATAGTGGGCCACTGAACTTCCAGCCTCCTTTTTCTCAGGAAGCACAGTGGGGAACTGAATTTCCAACTTCTGGCGCCACAGCCAGACCAATGGAACCCCACCCTGCAACCAAATCCCAAGTGGAGAAAAGCCCAAAACAGAATGTCTAACAGAAATGAAAAGTGGTACCATCTGAGCCCAGGTTAACCAAGAGCAGAAACAAATGGCCTATCAGTAGAGACAGACATAAGTAGTTAGGCTCAGATCACACTTTGAGGAAATTCCTTCCTGCCTTTTCTTACAATGTAGGCTCCCCAGGCATACACATCTTTCCATGCTACATATGTGGGGCCTCAGTCAGACAATCAAAGCTCTGCTGTCTCCTGGCTGATCGATCATGAAACAAAACCAATCCATTTTTTTCAAGCGTGGTTTGAGGCAACCTCCTGTTGAAGGGAATGAAGAGGCCTGACGGCTGGACACAATGCAAGCTTACATCAAGCTACAGAATATCTCTGCTGCTACTTCGCTGCATTAAAGTTCCTATATCCCAGGCATTTATGGGGTGCCAGAGTGACTCTAACAAATCTGATGAACAGTTTAGGCTTTTCCAACATCCATGCTCCTTTTCCACCCCCAAGTGTCTTGCATCTGGCTTAATGATAATGCTATATCAGTTTTTCTCAACCTTTGGTTTTTGGACTTCAATTCCCAGAAGCCTAAATCAATTCTCCAAAGTATTGATCAGCCAACGTACTGACTGAGGCTTCTGGGAATTGAAGTCTACCGGTGTGGCGTGAGCCCCTCATTGGGAACTACTGTGCTATTCTGTTTCAGCCAAACTCTTAAACCCTTGCACCAACTCCACTGGGGTACTTCTACACAGACAACTCATAGTGCTACAGCTTTAAAAACATTTTGTAGCAATGCTTCCTGTCCACCTTAATGGGATTTATAATAACAAAAAGAAATGCAGTAAAAATGGGGGAACACAGGAGAGCAGAGGAAAACACATTTCAGACAAGGCACTGAACAACTGAAGCTTCATCTGAGATTATGGTGACCTTTGAATGTTGCATGAACTTTTACAGACACTGTAAAATTCAAGATTTGGCTCAAATGATCATTCCCATCCTTCCTCCACCACAACTCTGCCAATGCCAAAGAAGGAGCATGAGCAAGTCATTCAACCTTCCCAAGTCTGTGTAAGCAACCCACAGGGGAATTTATAGGCAGACTAGCATTTTTTGCCCAGCCTTGTTTATTATTTGTGTGTGGTGTGTTTTTTTGTTTGGGGGGTGATTTTGGGGGGGAACCAACACACGCACGCACACACAATGCAAACACACACACAACTACACACACACACAACCCCACACATATGCACAACCACACACACAATACACACACAACCCCACACACACAACACAACCACACACAGAGCACAATCATACACACAACCCCACTCACACACAATGTACACACAGACACACAACCACACACACACTCAATACACACAGAGACACACAACCACACACACACATACAACCTCACACACTACTCAATACACACACAACACAACCACACACACAACCATGCACACACAACACAACCAAACACACACTCAATACACACACATATACACAACTACACACACAATACAAACACATACAACACACCCACCCACCCACTCATTACACACCCACACAACACAACCGCACACACAACACAACCACACACACACACAATGCACACACACGCCTTAGCTCCGCGGGGAGAGGAGGGGCTCCCCCTACCCCCCCCCCCCGTCCGAAGTCTTGGCGACGACACACACACACTTGCTGAAGCTGTGAGGGGGGAGGGGCTCTCCCTCTCTCCCCCGCACAGCCTCGGTGAGGACTCCCAGGAGGCCCAGCGCAGAAGGCGTTGCAGGGAAGGCAGCCCTAGAGCTCCTCTAATCTAAGGATCACACTCACCAGTGGAAGAGAAACAGGAAGAATGGAGCTCACCTGCACTATCAGTAGTGTAGATGAGCTCCATGGTGCAGCAGAGCCAGGGCACAAAGGGTGAGATTGGCTCAAATTCTGGATTGGACAGAGTCAGTAACACAGCAAAGTCACACAATGAAACTTCCCAGGAGTTCTCAACCTTTTAAAGTCCAGGGCCGGGTCATGCAGGGGCTGGATGGCCATTTTGCCCTTCCTCCACCACCAGGAACTTCCTGGTGTGATGGAGGCAGTGGGAGGCCACATGAAATGGTGCCACAGGCCGCATCCGGTCTGCAGGCCACAGGTTGAGAATCCCTGGCCTAGAGGACTGTCTCTATCTGAGCCTGCACTTCAAAATTTACCACTGTAACAATGGATCCAATATCTCCCTGCCATGAAATTCCGCCACTGTAAATTAACCATGTTACCATTCTCCAGCAGAAGAAAAACTTGAGGGTAGACAAAATATGCAACAATTTCATTTCAGGGTCTTTGAAGGTGACAGGAAATAAGTATGCTAGCAACATTAACTGCAGGCAATAGATTTTACTTTAAAAAGCTCAGTGCAAATATGAGCACTAGAAAATTGATACTGTGCATTAGTATGTTAATTCAAATAGTGGACCCTGGCTTCTGTAAATTACTAGAAGACTACTTCCCTTCACAGACTGATAGAGAAACTCCAGAAGTAAAAGAAAGGTTTAAAATGCTTTTATATAGATGTATGTCTTCTGAGAAGGAAAAGAAAGTTTACTTCTCAGAAGACATACAGTACATCTATATAAAAACTTTTTTAAGAATAGCCACAAAACTTCATGAGAGCGGATAGCTAAAACAATGAGTGAAATAAAAGGAAATGCCACCTGGAAGGAGGATAGCTTGTTCCTGAAAGAAAGGTCTACATCCAGGACACCATCTGAGCAGACATAACTAAGTGTGTGTGTGTGTGTGTGTAAATTAAACCAGAAATTGGGAACCTCTGGACTAGGATTTAATTTTAACCAGAAATGGGAAACCTCTGGTCTTCCAGATGTTGTGGATTAGAACATGCAAGAGTTGCTAACCAGCAACCAAGCTAATTGAGACTTCTCAGAATCTGGGCCTAAAATCAGCTTTGCAGAAGGATTGTCATCTATTTTGAAACAATTTTAACAAGGCCAAACATCCCAAATTTGGCATGGAGAAAGTTGAGATTGTTTTCTAACCATATGCCCAACATCATCCTCATCCAAAAATCAGGCTTGAAAATTACAAGATATTGTTTTGTTTTTTTCTCTTTCAGCTGCCACCACTTCAATAATCATTGGGAGTGTCAAGATGTGAAGTTTTGAATGTACAGAGTTTTAAAACAGTTAAGGGAAGGTATATCTGAGAGTAAATAAAACAGGACAGCAAAAAAGACAAAAAAATTATTGTTGGACCTTAAAGACTAACTCCTGTGAGGCACCTTAAAGACTAGTTAAAATAGTTAAGGGAAGGTATATAAAAAGCAGCCCTGAAAATGTACATTGTGCATTAAAAATGAGGTTTGAACAGCATCTTACTAAAAGTTACTCAAAATAATCAGCCAGCTTTCCAGCCAAGTCCAGAAGCAAGGTGACTATACAGTCACATTGCCTTTCAAATGAATCTCTTTCATGCTTGACAGCTAAAAGTGTTGTATTACAAATGATAGCTGTAAGCAAAGTAGAGAATGGAAAGGATATTGAAATAATTGGTTTCTAACAAATAGAAAAGTGCAATATGTCACCATGGCTAGATCCAGGATTTGCAGATCTCATCATATGCCCTATCTTATTTTACTAGATTCTTTGATTTCTTCTATCACAATTTACAATCCCTGTAATTTACACTCAATGTAAACCACAAGCTGAGGAACTGTTAGTCAAAATAATAATGTTTACCTTCATGGTGGCAGTTTGCCAGATTCTGATTTACAGGAGCTGGATTTTTGCGCTCTCAGTAAAAGCAATATAAATTCCCGTTATACATTTCCTGACTGCATAATCAAGTTCTGTAACTTACAGAAGCAGCAAAAATCAGTTGTTTACAGTTGAAAGAGAAGTACTGTATAAAAACATCCAAGAGAAATAAATATAAACATAACGAGGCTGGAGAAAACACAGTTCTATTCTACCCCGTGCCATATAGCAGCAACAGTGACAGCAGACAACAACAACAACAACATAGATTTTCCTCCATATATTCAAACTGGCTGACCACTTAAAATAATTCTCTGGATGTGTTCTTATATTATACTTAAAAGCCAGTGGTGGGCTCCAAAAAAATTTACTGCCTACTCTGTGGGTGTGGTATGATGGACATGGCCAAGGGAAAAGCCCTGCATTGCGCCCGAATTAGGACTACTTTATTTTGAAACTTGGATGGACGGGGCCAGCCAGAATTTCTGCTACTGGTTCTGGCAAACTGGTGCGAACCTGCTGATGCCCACCACTGTTAAAAGCTAAAGACTGCACAAAGCCATAATGCTATTTACTATTTAAATGATATAGTTTAGAGAAATATTCTGTTGGTTTTTTTTAACTGCACCTCTTTAAGCTAAAAGCTCCTGCATTTTGGGGAATGTAATTAAAACATTATTTTCAATATTTTTATCATAAGCTTTGTGCTCCTGTGGATTGGACTGAATTCTGATTTAAATATTTGTCTACAACTTGAGTTTAGCTTTCATATTTTTAAGCATTTGTGCCAACAGTTTTTCCTAGCTGCAAGACTTTGTCTTTCACAACTCTGAAGTAACAGTGATACCTCATACAACGTCCAAACTTGGTTCCACAAGTTTGGACTTTATACGGATTTGGACTTTGTATGAGGCATGCACAATCCTAGTCACGATGCCTCATACAACGTCCAAATCCTTACCGCGATGCCTCGTACAACATCGTTTCCATAGAGATACAGTAATACCTCATACAACGTCCGCTTCATAAAACGTCGGATCCATACAACGTTGCCCAATTCTTGGGGAAAAGATGCCTCATAAACCGTCACCGGACATTGTATGAGGCATTAGGGTTTTTACATTAGAAAGAAACCGCAAGTCCCACCGGACGCTTCCCTTGGTTGTGAGCGGGGAGGCGGGAGAGAGACTCCGACGCGGCAGGTCTTCTTATGGGCCAGCCAGCCGCCTTACAGCTGAGAGCAGTCTCGCTCCCGCCTCCCCGCTCACAACCAAGGGACGCTTCCCCTGGTAAGAGCGGGGAGGCAGGAGAGAGACTGGTCTCAGCTGTAAGGCGCCCGGCATGGCCCATAAGAAGACCTGCCACGTCGGAGTCTCGCTCCCACCTCCCTGCTCACAACCAAGGGAAGCGTCTCCGATGGCTCCGACACAGCAGGTCTTCTTATGGGCCACACCAGGTGCCTTACAGCTGAGACCAGTCTCGCTCCCACCTCCCCGCTCACAACAAGAAGACCTGCCATGCTGGAGCTGCAACACCCACTGGACCCTTCCCTTGGTTGTGAGCGGGGAGGCGGGAGCAAGACTGGTCTCAGCTGTGAGGCAGTCGGCGTGGCCCATGAAAAGACCTGCCACACCGGAGCCGCCAGATGCTTCCCCTGGTGAGAGCGGGAAGGTGGGAGCGAGACTGGCCTTCTTATGGGCCACGCCGGCCACCTTACAGCTGAGGCCAGCCTCTCACTCCCGCCTCCCCGCTCTCACCTATGGGAATGACATTATACAAAGCATCGGTGGCAATAATTTAGACATTGTATGAGGCATCGCGGATAGGATTTTGCATGCCTCATACAAAGTCGGAATTCATACAATGTCCTAACTTGTGGAACCAAGTTTGGACATTGTATGAGGTATTACTGTACATTGTACTGTAACAGCACAGACTTCAGGGCAAAGTCAAGGAAACAGACAGGAAACTGACAGAACTTTAAGAAATCATTGTCTAAATGGCTAAATACATTACAAAAACATGTCAAACAACCCTGATTGGCCAAGAACCTGAAGAATGCTGCAAAAATCCCAGAAATGCTTCTAAAAATTCTGACGAAAAAAATTCAAAAAATCCAAAATCATGCTCAAAACCACTCCTAAGCACTCTTCACCTCATTTTAAACCCACAAACCACAAGAGCAATGCACGCATGTGTCCTGCCTTTTATGCTGCCCAGGCACAATGCAACCTGGGAAAACCCCTAATGCCTCATACAAAGTCACTGCGACTTTGTATGAGGCAACTTTTTTCAAGAAATTAGGCGATGTTGAATGAATTTGATGTTGTACGAAGCGGACTTTGTATGGGGTATTACTGTAGTTTTGTTCTTATGGAATGAAAAAGCTTACAGAAACAAACTGATTTTTCCTGGAATTGCTGCAACAATGAAGAGACTTTTACTCTGATGGTATTTGATATGACTGGTAATGATTGTCTGATTTCATTCTGAAATTAGCCCTTTATCAGGATTAATGCATTGTGATGAACACAAGCTTCCAATCGCCACACACACTGAGAGAGAGAGAGAGAGAGAGAGAGAGAGACCTGTAGGGCTCTTAGGAAGATGTTCAGGTGTCAGATTCTGTGACCTGATAGGTAAAATTCTATTCAACTTCCCTGCACAGATTTACACTCAAACCACAATTATGGAAAAGAGCTGCATCAGATTCTAGAAGGAACCTGTGGATGGGCAACATAATTGTGGGCTACCTTTTCCTCCCCAAACAACTGTCTCTGAAGCCATTTCACAAAAAGCACGTAACAGCTTCCCCAGTTGTAACTGGAGCTGGGTGAACAGGTTATGTGTTTTTCTTTTAGGAAAGTAGTAAAGTTGAAACCTCTACATAATTCATGGAACTAGCATGATCTTTCAGAATCTGGATTATTTTTCTACATTGTCTGATTATTTATTTTAAAATGTTATTTACTACCTTGAAGCAAAGCTTCCTGGGTGTCACAGACAGTCAAAACACAAACCAAAAGCAGACACTATAGACCTGTTTTCCTCTGGTATCCTCAGTCTCTTTCATAAGCACTAGACTCTGTACTCACACTCCATGGCAGGCATAAATGTGCAGGTGTGCACACTTATGCATCCCTTCACATACACAACAGGTACTGAAGTTACTCCAAGGAAAGTGAGCAATAATAGGCAAACTGCAGAAGCACAATTCTGTTGACATAGTTGCCACTGCTAAAAATGCTGCATTTAAATTGACTTTCCCTGTGCTACTGCTCACGTCTAATTACAGATGTCATATGTATGCCTAGGGGCCATTCAACGATTACGTGATCCTCAAAGGGGGGGAGGGGGTCTGCCATCTGAATTATGGAAAATTACTTGGGGGCAGGCGAGGTCAGATCAAAGATTATGTAATCCATTGGGAGCGGTTGTGGTTTCAAAACATGGCGCTTTTTAGGTTTAAAAATGATATCTAGGAATTTTGATCCAATTTGAGATTACTTAATTGCTTGTGCAGTCTATTTCATCAATAGTGAAATGCTCTAAAAAT
Source organism: Bradypodion pumilum (assembly GCA_035047305.1). NCBI lineage: Eukaryota > Metazoa > Chordata > Lepidosauria > Squamata > Chamaeleonidae > Bradypodion > Bradypodion pumilum. The sequence continues at coordinate 303,031,112 of JAWDJD010000002.1, read as the reverse complement.
TAGAGTTTCGATACAAAAGCTCTGGATTACATAATTCTAAAAGGGGGGTTTGAAGTGAAAATTGCATGGGGGAGGGGGTCCATTTCCCCCCAAAAATGATCATGTAATTGTTGAATGGCCCCTTAACAGTCTGGCCAGGTTATCCTGCTCTGGCAATAAAGTAGACCATCCTGCCAGCGACTCAACGTGGTTAACACGGTTAACTAAAGTGATTCACAGAACTGGATCAGTGGAACAGGTGTCATGCTGTGGTGCAAGGCAAATGGAAGGCCATTGCATTATATTGCTTCCACGACCATCTTCATGGCAGATTGCCATGATGATCACCAATATTCAGAACAGATACGGCACTTAAAGAAGAAGGAGATGTATGCCTCCAAAACAAAATTTCACTCCATGAAGTGGAATGAAGAGGATAGTTTATCTGCAAAAGCCCATGCAGGAATAAACCTGTTAGTCTTGAGGGTGCCAAGCTTCTCTTTGTTGTTTTGATGCAACGGAACTATCACAGTCACTCCAAAGAAGGTCTTTTCATAGCTATGTGCCTAGATCAGGGGTCAGCAAACTTGGCTCTCCAGGTGTTCTTTGACTTCAATTGCCAGGAGCCCAAGTCAGTACACTTGCTGATCAGGGCTTCTGGGAATTGAACATCTGGAGAGCCAAGTTTGCTGACCCCTGGCCTAGATCATGGATCCTCCATCTATGGCCCATGGGCTGGATCCAGCCCGTGGCACCAAATCGTCTGGTCCATGTCCTTGCTCTAGCTGCCACTTCTGTCACCACCGCTGCCACCTCAATCCAAGTCTCCTTTGCTTGGCTTGGTGTGTCCCTAATGGCTCTCCGGAGCAGAGTGGATGTTGTAAGGTTCACAACATCCGCCCTGCTATGGAGCGCCGTTAGGGACACACCAAGCCAAGCAGAGGAGACAAGGATTGCGGAGGAGCTGGGTTTCCGGTGGATGTGGGGGTGTTTCCGGTGGTGACTTGGGCATTTCCGGCAGCTGTGGGGGTATTTCCCGGTGGCCGTGTGTGTATTTCCTTCACCCACGCAATGCAGCTCCTCCAGGCCAGTAAGTAAGGGAGCGGGGGGGGGGGAGTGGGAGGGTTGGGGATGGTGATCTCGGGGTGGTGAGCCCAGTCTGGCCCCCAACAGTTTGAGGGAGCGTGCATGACCCAGCCCCAGGCTTTAAAAGGTTGAGGACCCCTGGCCTAGATCCTCTGATGAGACCCTATGGGAAGGCCAGGATATAAATCCCACCAACACACAAAACTAATACTCCTGTTAAGCACACATACCCCTACTGTCAAATGTGGGAGGTTTCTGATCCTATAACTATTTTAAGATGGACAGCTGTAAATTTTATTCCTCTGAGAGCTAAACCTTCTTTTCACCAGAACGGTTCTTCAAGGATACCAGGCATTTAAAAACAACAACACATCTTCCACATTTGCCTGTACCTTACTGGGAAATTATAACTGGAAAGAAAAGCTCCTTCTTGCAGCAAACAAAACCCACCATCTGAAACAATAGACCCCATGCATTTACTTCCTGGAGTCTCTGCACAGACTGTGATTCCTGAACAGAAAGACAACATCACAAATCAGGTTATCCAGCCTCGATGGAAGCTGTTATAACAACCAAAAGTTTTAAAAAGTACAGAACTAATAGCTACCAAAGTGAGTTCAGTTGGCAGCTGGGCTCATCACACCTAGCAACAAGTTTAGAAATGGTTGTATTATGAAAGCTGTGCTGTGAGAAACACCTTCCCGCAGAGTTTTCATTTCTTAATGAAAGCTACACTTTTAGCTCCTGTAGAAACTCACGCCTTCTGCATACTACACTTCTGAGTACACCAGGCAGTAATTGAAACTCATGCGAAAACAGGAAAGAGCACAGTCTGAGTGTAAGCATTTAAAGAGGCAAAAAGCCAATTACAATGGCAAAATTCTGATTTAATAGGTAAAAATCCAGATTCTCTGTTCACTAAACTGCAGTTTCCTTTTGAACTAGGTAGATAAAACTCAAAGCTCATTGGCATGGTTTCCATTTTTTAAAAAAGTTTCTCACTGTTTTTTGTTGTTTTTGTTGTTCAGTCACACAGTCGATTCTGACCCTTTGCGACCCCATGGACCATTGCCCGCCAGGCACCTCTGTCCTCCTCCATCCTCCTCAACCCACCCAGCTCTGTGCCCATTGCATCTACAATACCATCTAGCCATCTCATTTTTGGCCGCCCCTTCTTCTTTTGCCCCCCACATTTCTCAGCATCAAGGCTTTCTCAAGTGAATCCTCTCTTCTCATTTGATGTCCAAAGTACTTTAGCTTCATCTTTACTATTTGACCTTCCAAGGAGCAGTCAGGGTTGATTTCTTCTAAGATCAACCCATTTGTTCTCCTCGCTGTCCAGGGGACTCTCAAAACTCTCCTCCAACACCACATTTCATAGGCACCTCACTGTGCCAATTAATTAAAGCTTATTTCCTAATGTCATTTCACTCTCCGTTAATATATCTGCAATATAATCCGATCTATGTCTATCCAGAAATAAGTGCAATTCTATCCAGGGCCGCTGATTTGCATAATTGCTCCGTCCAACAATGACAATGTTAAATCTTCCAACAGAAACAACAACAAGATGTGACCAAAAGAAAATGTTATCCAGAGAAAAAGGATCTTTAGTCTTTAAAATATACCGTAATTACATCATGGGGTTTGAAACCCCATAAAGAAATCATTCCAAGTTAGATAACATGTTGAAATATGAGAGAAAGTGGGTTGGAAATGATGACCCCCTGCCAAGATAGTTATTTGTAGGAAATTTGAGCTTAACAGCAAAAGACAATGCATGGAAAATTTACACAAAGTACTTTGTAACCAGAAGGTAATTAAGGCTCAGCACAGAATTTCACAACCTATCAAGAAAGTGACAGCCTGGAAAAGGTTGGTTTACACAACATAATTCAATGGCATTTCTGTATTTTTGCGCCAGTACAATAACTTCATTCACAAAGCCTACTTCTACGTTAATCCTCATTAGCAATGCAGCACAAAAAGCCATTCCTTATTGGAAGAGGACAGAAACAAAACACATTCCTACATGATAAAACAGTGCGCGCGTGTGCGCGCACACACACACACACACACACACAGCCCCACATACTGAAAACTCTCAATATACAGTAAAAACCCTACTTACGTAAAATGTCTGTTCTGTAGGCTTTTATGTAAATTGGTTTTTTACTTAACCCGAAGCAAACCCATAGGAACAATATTTTTTTACTTAAATCAAAGCAAACCTATACGAAAATGCTATTTATGTAAATCGAAGCAACCCCACAGGAAAAACAAATTTTTACGTAACTTGAAGCAAACCCATAGGAAATTGTGTTATGTAAATTGGGACATTTATGTAAATTGGGACATGGTATTAGTGCAAAAATCATTATGTAAGTCGAATTTTATGTAACTTGAGGCATATGTACGTTGGGGTTTTACTGTACATTACAATTCCTGAGAAAGGAGACATTAGCACATACAACTCACTAGAAAAGAAATAATGCTGGTGTGTGTGTGTGTGTGTGTGTGTGTGTGTGTGTGTGTGTGTGTGTGTGTGTGTGTGTGTGTGTGTGTGTGTGTGTGTGTGAATGCAACAGGAAAAGAGGAAGACCAAATAAGTGTTGGATTGACTCAATCAAAGAAGCCACAGCCTTGAGAGGAACAATTTGCACACAGAGTTTTTAACCATCATGGCAGAAAAGGATGCATTCCATCTTTAACAACAATTAGTTATAAAGAAGTTGGGGGACTTGGGGAGATGCAGTATATTGCCATGTGCCTCAACTTGCCAGTGATGTGATAGAAAAGAGGGCACTCTGAAAATCATATGACAGGTGGCAGAACCAGCACAGGATATCTTGCAGTCTGAAGCAAAGCACAAGACCATCATCCCCCCTCTACCCCCTTCCACAGAGGAAAGCTAACTGGCTAGGCAGCTGAACCTTGGTTTGGTCCTGATGAGGTGAGGTATCTTAGGGAGCCCACCGAAGGGGACCCCACGGTCACCCCCCTGTCCCAGCACTTTGCTACATGGCTCTGCCTGATGGAAAGGAGGAAGGAAACACACACGCGCGCGCACACACACGTCCCATAGGAGAGTGATGGTTGGAGAAGAGTCCAAGCCCCCCACCAAAAAAAGGGGGGAGATGATGCCCCCACCCCACCTTCTGGGACCACAACCCATGGAACCCTCCAATCCGAATCTGACTCCCCACCTTTCTCGGTGCCTCAGTTCCCCGCCTGCAGTGCAGACAGACAGACAGTCTCCATGGCAGGGTTGGCTCTGGTGTTGACTCTTCACTCAGCCCCGCCAGCTCTCCTTTCTTCTCTTCTCTTCTCTTCTCTTCCTTCCCTCGCTCGGTTTGTAAGTAAAAAACGCCCCGCCGTGATTTTGCAACCCAGTTTTAAAAAGCACCCGAAGAGGAAGTTGGAGGAGACTGAGAGCAGGGGACAGGGGGGGGGGGGCGGGGAGGGGGGGCTTCTCGTCCTCAGGCAGCTTCCTGCCAGCCAGCGCCTGTCAGCCGACAGAGGGCAGGCCCGGGTTCCGAACCGGCGCCTCTGCCTGCCCTGTGGACGGTGCCCGTACCTGGGCGCTTAATTCGGACCTCACCTTCCTTTCGTGTAGCAACCATCCCAGGGCCCACACGGGACTCACCTCACCTCACCTCACCTGACACAGCGGATCCAGGCCCGACTTGCCTCGCCCTCAACAGCGACACCTTCGTCCCCTTGGCTGAGCGCTCTCCCTCTCCGTCCGCCCCCCCCCACCGCCCCCCAGCGCCAGTGCCGCTCTCAGAGGCAGGGAGGCGCGGGTTCGAACCCCTCCTCCGCCGTGTGAGGAGTGAGACTGGCAAACGCATCCCCTCCCTCAGCACCTTGGAAACCGTCGCGGGATGGCCAGACGCGGGGTGCCCGTTAAGGGTCCACCCTTGGCTTGCAACTACGCCCCCTCGAGCACTGGCCGTGAGCTGCAACAAAATCAGAGCCACAAACGAGGCACATTGACGGGCAAGGCGACCCCCAAGCCGGGGCCGCCCGAGCACCGCACGCACACACGCTCTCGCCCTGCCCAAACATCGTAATAATAATAATAATAATAATGAAGAGTGATTTTTTATTATTATTATTATTATTATTATTATTATTATTATTATTATTATTATTATTATTATTATTATTATTATTATTATTATTATTATTATTATTATTATTATCTCGCGTAGGAAATTATTCTGGGTTGAAAGGATTTTTGCTGGAGAAACTCCGCTCAGGGGAAGCCCGAAGGAGGCTCCTTTCATGTCCCCAAGATCTTCTCCCACCGAAGTGGTCCCAAACATCGCTGCCGCCCGAGGTCGTCGTCGGAGCCCCCCTCCCCGCACAAGGAGTCGCGCTGCCCCGAGGGCGATCCAGCCCCTCTCGCACCCGGCGACCCCACCCCACCCCACCGCCCTGCCCGCCGAGCCATCCCCAGTCAGTTGCCGGCGGCGACCTACCGGCTCGCCTCCTCCTCCTCCTCCTCCTCTCCCTCCGAGAGTCCAGCCGCGCCCCCGGCTCAGCCACGGCGGGAGGGGCGGCGGCCCCTCGACTGCGCCCCTGCCGGGTAAAAGGCGCGGCCGCCACAGGGACCGCGCAAGTCAGTCCCAGGCAGGAAGAAGCAGCCTCGGGTGGCTTGCTTTCTCCTGTGTAAGTGAGCACAGGAGCATTGCCTTAAAAGAAATCCCATGCAACGTTTCCGTCCAGATGCTGTTTGACTACAATTCCCATCCTCCCGTGACATTACCTAGGGGTGGCTAAGGCTGATAGGCGTTCCGTTCCTGCAACCTTCAGAGAGCCAGCCTTTGGCCGTTCTTGCTTTTGCAGTGTGATTCATCACAGTAATTTCATGTAGAGGGTACCTGCGCTGTTCTCTTGCTACAAAACAGCAACAACAACAACAACAACAACAACAACAACAACAACAACAACAACAACAACAACAACAACAACAACAACAACAACAACAACAACAACAACAACAACAACAACAACAACAACAACAACAACAACAACAACAACAACAACAGCGTCTTGTGGCAGCTTTAAGTCTCGACAAGTTTCGTGCTGGCTGAGTTTTCACGGAGCGGGCTTGCTTCTTCAAAGGCTTGGAAGTAGAAAATTCAAGCCAGAGATTTACCGGTATGTGCACACTGATAATAACAATAACAATCATGGGACAGAACAACAAGAGGAGGAGAAATAAACATCTCTCTTATTCAAAAACTGAGCTACATTCAGATGAAGGAAGAGGTTGAAAGCAGGACAATAAAGAAAGCTGATGGGGGGTGGGGGAATTGATTCATTTCAACTATAGGGCTGGAGGAGGGCTCTGGAATGGACAATAATGCTGGGAAACATTGAAGCCAGCAGGAAAAGAGGAAGACCAAATGTGAGATGGATTTACTCCCTAAAGCAGGGATTCTCAACCTGTGGCTGGCAGGTCGGATGCAGCCCACGGCACCATTTCATGTGGCCCCACTATCACCACCACACCACACCAGGAAGTACCATGTGGTGGAAGAAGGGCAAAATGGCTGTCTGAGAGAGCATGACCCGGCCCCCAGTTTAAAAAGGTTGAGAACTCCTGTCCTAAAGGAACCCATGGGTTTGAGTATGCAACTGCTGAGCAGGACTGCAGAGGACAAGACATTTTGGAAATCACTCATTGATAGGGTCACCATAAAATGAAGGGGGTGACTTTAGGAGATGTAACAACAATTATTAAATTGTCACCACCACCACCACCAAAGACTGGCTAGCATATATGTTCTTGCATGACTTTAAATTAGATGTTTCTACTCTTCCTGCTAGTGCTATGTTTTCCAAGACCCAACTGAGTACCAAATCCTGAAGTCCAGCCCGAAACTTCAAAGTGTTCCTTCCTCCTACAGCAAATGGCCTGGTGAAAAGAGGTAACCCTATGAGCTAAATCACTTTTCTCCCTATTCTCATAAACAGCTGTATGATATGTGTGAAAGCTATGTGTGAATATCACAACCTGGTGGGCATAGCAGACAACATGGGTTATTTCCTAACCAACAAGGAAGGTAGAAACTGCTTCAGAGAAAAAGATGAAGGTAAAGTTTCCAAAGGAGAGCCGGTTCAGAAAGGTATATTCAGTTTTGTTGACCAGCCTATTGTGTGAATAAGTCATCCGCAGGTAAACTATGGTGCTACCTTCCTATCACTTGAAATCACCTCAACACAACACTTTTTAAATGGACTTTCACACAATTACCTGAGTCATCAAGTGTTGTGTAATCAAGACTTGGAAGATTAACAGTGGACCTCTAAGCATGTTTACACAGAAAACTAGGTTTAAGTACTTTTGGTGGGATTTACTGCTTCTATGTAAATAAGCACAGGATTGTAGCTGAAAGATACAGTCCTATAAATTCTTAGCTCGATAGCCAGTCCCATTGAATTCAGAACACATAAGAACATGAGAACAGCCTTGCTGGAACAGGCCACAGCCCATACAGTCTAGCATTCTGTCACACACAGTGGCTCACCATTTGCTTCAGAGTATTATTCACAAGCAGATGCCTTCACCTGCTTAGGATTCCCTGGAAATAGCATTGAAAGATATCCTGCCTATCTCTCCAACCCAGAGGTTGTCCTTAGGTATCCATAATTATAGCCATTGATACCCTTGTCCTCCATGAACTTGTCTAATCCTTTCTTAAAGTTGTCAAGACTGACAGCTGCCACCACTTCTTCTGGCAGGGAGTTCCATAGACCAGTAATCCTCTGGGTGGAAAAAGTACTTTCTCTTATTTGTTTGAGAACTAGCACCCAAAAGTTTCATGGAGTGTCCCCTAGTTCTAGTGTTATGCGATAGGGAAAACAGTTTTTCCTTATCTACTTTGTCCACACTGTGCATGATTTTATAAACTTCAATCAGGTCACCTCTTAGACGCCATAGTTCAAGAGTGAAGAGGCCCAACCGTTGCAGCCTCAGATGGTAAGGAAGGTGTTCCAGTCCCCTAATTGTTTTGGTTGCCTTCCTCTGCACTTTTTCCAGCTCCATAATATCCTTCTGGAGGTATGGCGACCAGAACTGTACTCAGTATTCCAGATGGGGCCTCACCATAGATTTATAAAGAGGCAAAATGACACTTGCTGACTTATTTTCTATACCCTTCCTAATGATCCCTAGCATTGAGTTTGCTTTTTTCACTGCTGAGGCACACTGGGTTGACACCTTCATTGAGTTGTCTACCAGGACACCAAGGTCCCTTTCCTGGTTTGTCGCAGAGAGTTCAGACCCCATCAGTTTATAAATGTAATTGGGGTTTTTTGCCCCAACATGCAACACTCTGCACTTACTAATGTTGAAGCTCATTTGCCACTGTTTTGCCCACTCCCCCAGTGTCAAGAGATCCCTCTGGAGCTCCTCACAATCTCTCACAGTTTTCACTACCCTGTATAATTTAGTGTTGTCAGCAAATTTGGCTACCTTGATATTTATTCCTACCTCTAGATCATTTATGAAGAGGTTGAAAAGCAGGGGTCCCAGTGCTGAACCTTGGGGGACCCCACTCTTTACTTCCCTCCACTTGGAGAAGTGTCCATTTAGTGCTACCCTCTGTTTCCTGTCCCTTAGCCAGTTGCTGATCCAGGACAAGACCTGTCCCTTTATTCCATGACTGGTAAGTTTATTCAAGAGCCTTTTGTGCTGGACCTTGTCAAAATCCTTCTGAAAGTCTAGATAAACAATGCCAACTGGATCCCCCTTATCCACATGCTTGTTGACACTCTCAAAAAATTCCAACAGATTAGTGAGGTATGATTTGCCCTTGCAAAAGCCATGTTGGCTCTCCTTTAGCAGCACCTTCTCTTCTATGTGCCTATTAATCCTATCTTTTAGGATGTTTTCCATCACTTTACCTGGGACACATATCAAACTGACAGGTCGGTAATTTCCTGGATCACCCCTAGATCCTTTTTTGAAAATTGGTGTTGCATTCGCTACCTTCCAGTCACCAGGCAGAAAGCCTGATTTGAGGGAAAGATTATATATTTTGGCTAGGAGATCAGTAATTTCATCTTTAAGTTCCCTGAGAACTCGTGGATGGATGCCATCTGGTCCTAGTGATTTGTTAGCATTTAGTTTAACAAGACACACAAGGACCTCCTCCCTGGTTATTTCTATCTGGCTTAATTCTTCGCTTTCCCTCCCTACGAAGATAGGCTCTGTTTTGGGCATGTGGCCTCTGTCTTCTTCAGTGAATACTGAAGCAAAGAATTCATTGAGTCTCTCTGCAATCTCTGTTTCCTCTTTAATAACCCCTTGCCTTCCATTGTCATCTAATGGTCCAATGGCCTTCCTAGTTGGGTTCTTACTTCTAATGTACTTAAAGAAGTCTTTGTTATTCCTCTGAGTATTTTTAGCTATACGCTCCTCAAAGTCTTGCTTTCCTTTCCTGATTGTTGCCTTGCATTTGTTCTGCCAGAATTTATGTTTCTGCCTGCTGTCCTCATTTGGACAAGCCTTCCATCTTCTAAATGAGCTTTTCTTGCTCTTGATCACTTCCCGAACAGCTCCTGTAAGCCACATTGGAGTCCTCTTGGACCTGGCAGTGCCCTTTTTCCTTTTGGGTATGCATTCCAATTGGGCCTCTGTTATTGTTTTTGTAAACAGCCTCCATGCCTCTTGGAGTGTTTGGACTCTCTCAATTTTCCCTTTCAGTTTCTTTTTTACTAGTTTCCTCATCTTTGGGAAATTTCCTTTTTGAAAATTTAAGGACTCTGTGTTAGATTTTATCAGTGACTTGCGGTCTATGATCAAGTTAAACATAATTGAGTTGTGGTCACTGTTCCCTATTGGATCTGTCACATTAACATCTTGCACCAGATCCTGAGTATTTCTCAGGATCAAGTCAAGGATTCTTGTACCTCTAGTTGGGTCTTCAACCATCTGTCCCAGGGAACAATCATTTAGCATATCTAGGAACTTTATCTCTTTATCATGTGCTGAACAACAGTTCACCCAGTCTATGTGAGGGTAATTGAAGTCCCCCGTTATAACCAGGCTTCCCTTCTTGGATGCCTCCTTTACAACAGTCTCCAACTGCCAGTCTCCCTCAAGAGTTTGGGTCGGAGGCCGATAGTATATGCCTACTGTTAGACCATCCTTGTGGCCTGGTACTCTTACCCACAGAGCTTCTAATGGTGACTCCAAATCACCTAGATATTCCAATTCATACGATTTTATCACTTCTTTGACATACAAGGCCACACCACCTCCCATTTGCCCCTTCCTATCCTTCCTGTACAGGTTGTAGCCTGGGATAAGTGTATCCCATTGGTTATCATCCGTCCACCAGGTTTCAGTGATACCAATAATATCAATATTCTTATCTATTGCTAAGTATTCCAGCTCCCCTATTTTGTTCCGGAGGCTTCTGGCATTTGTATACAAGCATTTATATATGCTTTCCTGATACAGTCTTTTGAGTCCAGTTGCATTGTTAGACTGCCTCTTGCATCCTTCTGCTAGAGTGCTGGTGACTAGCTCCTTGCTCTGCTCAGTAATTTTTGCATCCTCCTCACTACTCAAGTACACACTTTCCCAAACCGGATGCTGCCCAGCTCCTGTCAGCTTTCCCCCAGTTATCAGTTTAAAAGCTGCTCTGCAGCCTTTTTGATGTTGAGTGCCAGCAATCTGGTCCCATCATGGTTCAAATGCAACCCATCCCTCCTGAACACATTATTTCTTGGTAAACATGCTTTGGATTGTTCAGGAATTGAACCAAATAGAGGTGTGACCCAGATCTGCTTTGATTCAAATAAGTCATAATAAATTTGTGATGGGAGTTCATTGGCAGTAGGTGTTGTGAAAAATGTAGTAAAGTAAAGGTAAAGATCACCCTTGCTCAAAAGCCAGTCGTATCTGACTCTAGGGTTCAGTGCTCATCTCTGTTTATAGCCCAAGAGCCAGTGCTGTCTGCATCTGCAGACGTTTCCATGGACATGTGGCAGGCATGACTAACACCTACAGAACACTGTTTACCATCCCACCAAAGTGGTACCTATTTATCTACTTGCAATTTCTTGCTTTCTAACTGCTAGGTTGGCAGGAGCTGGGACAGAGACAGGGGCTCATTCCATTGTGCAGTACTCTGGAATCGAACTCCGACCTTCCAGTTGAGTTCAGTGTCTTAACCACTTGAGCCACTGCAGTCCCAAAAAATGTACTGATATACAAATCAAAGGCATGGCTGAAAACACATTTTTTGTGTTTTTCCTTCTTGCTCAGTTAACCTCCAACAATCTGTCTATATCTGTAATGGCAAACCTTGGCACTCCAGATGTTCTTGGACTTCAATTACCAGATGCCCAAGCCCCCATGAATCTGCACAAATGGGTTTACTGCAATTAATCTGGCCCGCTCTGCCCTCATCGCTCCTGTAAGTGGAAGTAAAACATGCCCTTACGGAGGAACGGTTAACCCGGAAGAGTCTTAGCTATATGGGCACATTTTACTTCCGCTTCCAGGAGCAACGAGGGCGGCGCGGGCCAGATGAATCACAGTAAACCCATTTGTGCAGATTCATGGGGTCTTGGGCTTCTGGGAATTGAAGTCCAAGAACATCTGGAGTGCCAAGGTTTGCCATCATGGGCCTATATCATAGTTTGGGGGCTTGGGCCACCTGGACCACATTGTGTCCCTAAACACACAGCTAGCTCACATTGTTTGCACTTGGGGATCCCAAGACATGCTTGGTTCCAAAATACTCAATCACGTCTGAGTGTGTGGTTCCTGCACCGTGGAATTTATGCACTGTCTCAGAGTGACCTTGGTCACCTCTTCAGCTGGTAGCAGAGCTGGGACTCCTGAAAAGCACACAGTAATGTGGACTTGGATGTCAGAGAGTGAATGCACAGCATGCTTGCAGCAGCTTTGCACGCTCTGTTCCCCAGAACCCATAGAGCCTGCTCAAGATAATGTCTTCTTGGCAGACTGACAGCTCAAGGGGATTACCGCACATGGTCGCTTGCACTCAGGGCTGGTGCTGGGAGGAAGGAAGTGTACAACAAGGAGGACGGTGGTTTTCCGGGTCTTGTGTGTTGACAAGGACCCTGTGCTGCAATTGTAATTGTCATTCACTAGAGTGATAAACAAAATGATCTCCATTCCTGTATTGCCTGCTACAAAAATGGACATCCTTTCCACTGGCCTGCAACAACTCCAGTTGCAATAGCTGGAGCAAGGGGTGCATGTGTGTGGATTCTTCAAGAAGCACTGTCAATCTGTTCTTCTCCCACCTCTGTCAGGCTTTAGATCTGGAGTTCCCAAACAGGCTAGTCACGTGGTTGAGCGAGCTGGTCACATGATTCCTCCCGCCATAAATGCTACCATAAAACACATCTGCGGCTATCATAAATGCATTTACGACAGCCACAAGTGCATTTATGGCAACATTTACACATGCACAGATGCATTTTACTTCTGCTTCCAGTAGTGGCGAGGATGGCGGGCGGCCACATGAAATGGTGTCATGGGCCGGGTCCATCTGTAGTTTGGTCACCCCTGCTTTAGATAAAAACAACAAGGCAGAACTTAGAGAATTCACTTTCTCGAACTAGAACTCCCAGAGTTGTGATCATATTAGCAAGGGAGGCTATCTGGGAGTTTTATTCTGGAAGGTAACTGTTCCAAGCACTGAACACACTCTTGCCTTTAATGCTAAACTAATAATGACTTTCCAGTTTACACCTTTTTGAAAATGAATACTGAAATGGATTACCATGGAAGGTGGTGAACTTCCTGTCATTGGAGGCTCTTCTTACATTGATGTTGGACGGCAGCATCCTTTTCCACAGTTTTCTAGTTATAAAATACTCAGAAGTAGTTTATCAGTCCCTTCTTCTGGGGGTACTTTGAAAAATTACTTGTAAATAACTGTACCGGTGTGCAGATTAGATTAACACGTGTTAACACATGAATATTACTCTGAAGACAGTGAAGGAATGAAAAGAGTAGGCAACTATCCTGTACAGATTTACTTTGAAATAAGTCTTTCTCCGCCAGTTCAAGTCAGGTTATTTTGTGTAACAAATCTTATAATAATACTTGGGTTTGGTCAAGCCAATTTGGGGATCCCAAGACATGCTTGGTTCCAAAATACTCAATCATGTCTGAGTGTGTGGTTCCTGCACCGTGGAATTTATGCACTCTCAGAGTGACCTTGGTCACCTCTTCAGCTGGTAGCAGAGCTGGGACTCCTGAAAAGCACACAGTAATGTGGACTCGGATGTCAGAGAGTGAATGCACAGCATGCTTGCAGCAGCTTTGCACGCTCTGTTCCCCAGAACCCATAGAGCCTGCTCAAGATAATGTCTTCTTGGCAGACTGACAGCTCAAGGGGATTACCGCACATGGTCGCTTGCACTCAGGGCTGGTGCTGGGAGGAAGGAAATGTACAACAAGGAGGACGGTGGTTTTCCGGGTTTTGTGTGTTGACAAGGACCCTGTGCTGCAATTTGAAGTTATGAGTACCCTTTTCAGGGTTTTCTATGCACAGAATACTCAGAAGTGGTTTCTCATTCCATTCTTCTGAGGGCACCCTGGGGTTGTACAACTTGCCCAGGGCCACAGCCTGGCTGTACTCGCAGCAGGCACAGTGGAGAATCAATCTCCTGATTTCTAGTTTCACAGCTAGGTAGCCAACTCATACTTGTGATCAAGTCTAGGACAACCTGCAATAATGTGATTTATTCCTTGGGAACTCCCTTTCTTTTTAAAATTGGCAAGATCTGGACAGAAAAACAATACAGACTTGCAGTGTTGGTAGTGATCTTGGTGGTGGTGGTGGGGCACACTTAACTCCCACTTGGTTCATGGGCAGCCAGGGAACCACTAAAATTCATAAAAGGTGTGAGACAGATAGAAAATGAAATTTATAAACAATATCCATGATCTCTCCTTTGAATTTTTAGTGTGATGAGGACCAACTTATACAATAGTCATCACCATATCACAATTGCTGTTTGGCTATAGCAGATAAAAGGTGCAAGCCAACTGTATCTGGAAGGTTCCATGTTGCCTCTTCTTCCCCCCACCCCCCACCTCCAGCTTTTGACAGGGGACTAAAACCAGGTCCAACAGTTACACAAAAAATATTCAGTCAACTTTTAAAGTTTATGTTAAAATGACACAATTGTTGAAATCTGTACATCAAGACTGAAAGAAACAAGGCTTTTAAGGGTTTGCCTTAAAGGTAAAGAGAACAGACATTTATTTGTTGGTATTATTGCTGTTGTTTCCATTTATATACTGCCCCATAGTGCTCAACACTATGGTTCACAAGGTAATTATACAAACTACAGTTTGCTCCCAACAAATTAGGTACTCATTTTACCAATTTTGAAAGGAGGAAAAGCTGAGTCAACATTGAGCCCATTGGGATAGAAATTATATAGTGAGCAGAGTTTTGATTCTGAGAAAGGGAGAACCAGTGAGAATGGGGCCAAACTCACTTGGTTCTCTGAAGGACTGGGTTAATTAAAAAAATAAATAGCCCCTTGTATAATTAGGATAGAAGAGGGTTTGCTATATGACTGCTCTCTTTTTCTTTGATAGACCAAATCAAAATGGATGAACTTTCAGTAATCATGTAGTGCAACTATTAATTGATTTCTACAATTGTTTTGGTTTGGGGTTTCTTTTTGCACCACAACATCCCCTAAACCAGGGGTTCCCAACCTTTTTATGCCATGCGCCTGACCACGCCCCCTGAATAGCTGAGCAGGCCAGACCACGGCCCTGGAAGCGGAAGTAAATACAACCATTTCCACATTTACGACAGCCATGGGTGCAATTACAGCTGATGTAACCGCATTTGTGCATGTGTGGGTACATTTTACAACTGCTATAAATATGCCTGCTTTCACTTTTGGCGGCAGCAGGCCACATAAAATGGTGCCGCAGGCCATAGGTTTGGAACCCCTGGCATAACCCATATGATTGTTTTTCTGTTGAAGTCTGTTTGCATAAAACATCCATCTTGTCCAAGCAAATCTATCCATGGAAATATTCAAAAGAGACATCTGTGTGCCAGGCAGAACAAAGAAGTAACATATATAATATGTTCTGTATAATGCTAATTAGGAAATCACACTGTTTGCACTCCTGTGGATTTGAACATCTAAGTTGGCATGTAGTCCAGTTCACAATGTGATGATAGACAGAAAGCACAGAAGAACAGCTTATTCAAAAGTTCTCCACAACAGCTTTTTCCTCCTATGGAGCACAAATAGAAGAAAGAGAAGGCTAGGGTAGAATTTAAATTAAATGGCTTAATTTTTCTCTCAATCATGGATTCATATGAACAGACTGCCCGTCACTGTCTGTGTTGACCTTCAGAGATTTCTCCTTATCCAGTGTGAGGATGCCACAGCCAGCCCAAGACATTTTGCTGTCTGTGGCAGAAACAGCCAATGCCTTTCCAAGAGCAACTTCTCCATGTTTTGGTGCAGCATTTCTCAGAAAGCCACCCTGAATCTCTCCCAAGAGGTATGCAAAACCTCTGTGAGCTGGTAGATGAGGAAAGGATATTTTTTAACAGCAAGGTTGTATAATGTTGTATAATGTTAAAATGTTATGGTCACCCTTGACTGAACTTCCCGAAATAGGGTAGTTCAAATGTGAACAAATGAAAGAAAAACCAGTTGAATAAAAATGGATTATAAACAGAAAATGAGAATTGTGTAAGTGACGGTCAAGGAGGTCAAAACAGGTTTTTAAAAAGGTTATCCTTTTGTGTTTTATAATGTGAAGAAAGTTCATATTTAACAATTTAAAATCAAACATTCTCAAACCCTAAAGGCTGTAATACAGGGTGTCCCAAAGGTTGTGTGTAGAAAGAGGTGGCCAAGATGTAGACAATGTTTTGTAAAGATTTTGTAATAAATATTTTGGCAAAAGTACATTTAGCTACAATTTCCCATTTTCCCTTTGCATGGTGACTTTTGGGATGCTCTGTAAATAAGTATGTCTTGACCTGGTGCCAAAATGATACAAATGTCCCGTGCCCGCTGAGCCTTTGGGAGGGCATTCCATAGATGGGGTGGGATATCGCTAAAAGCCCTTCCTTGTGTCTCCACATAATGAACTTTTCATAGTGGTGGGATATGGAGGAAGGCTTCTCCCAGTGGGTTCGTACAGACATTACATGGCATGGGAGATAGATTACAACCCTGTCATACTCCACAGCTCAGATTCCCTGGAGGCTGGAGCTGAGAAGAAGTCCCCCAATATCATTCTTTGGAGCTTTTTCCAAAGATAGGAATTGAACCACTCCCATTCCATGGAGCCTGTCCAAGATGATATCATGATCTTGGGGTGATTGTATCAACTGTCCTTTCCATCTCACAATTCCACAGTGAGGCCAGGGCTTCATCTGAATCACCAGCTCTGCCAGCCAAAACACTCCCAGAGCATTTAGGAATCCACTGGTTTCCATAAGTCTCTTAGGGCAGACCGTTTTCATGGCTCCCTCACCCTTGCAGGGAAGCTCTGCTGTCATCAAACCAAACTTCACATGGAAATGATCTGACCATGACAATGGAGTTATAGAAAACCACTCTTAAAAACAGATTGCCTTTTGTTCTTCCAGGGGCAAAAACCAGACCCAGAGAATTAGGACCAAGATATGTTGAGATAGTTTCATGGTTGCCATGATTGCCATGAAATTCTGAGCCAGGACCTGTCAAGACAGCCGTGACATGGATGTTGAAGTCCCCCCACCCCACCCCAAAAAAACCATTCATGGATTACATAGCCCTACTCCCAAGGTCTCTTTGGCTAACTCATGCAGGGAAGCTGCTGGGCAGCATTGAGGGAGGTACACCAGCAACAGCCCTGTTGTATTTCTTTGGGACAGGCCCTCAATATTGGTGCAAGGATGGAAAGTTGCCTTGTGAAAGAGATGGGGCCTTTATGGATGTTGGCAACTCCTACTCCCAAACCCTCCAGTCTAAGGCTGATGCTGGATCCAGGAGGACAGAGCCAAGAAAGGGCCACTCCACCTAGCTCACCCACACAGACCCCAGCAGTACACATCAGGCCAACCCCTTCATCCACAATCAAGTCATGTATGGCAAGTGTTTTATTATGGACGTACCTGGCATATGGAGTAGACTGTACAGCCAGCGACTCAACCAATTGTTGGGTGGCTGTAAATAACCTGACTCTCTAAAGGGGCCACGTATGAAATGAGACATAGTGGGTAATGGTCCTCTCAATGGAGGAAATGTCACTGGAAACCATCATATTGGACCCAACGGCAAAATGAGCAGAGGAGGAACCACTTCACTATTCTGAACGCTCATGGAGGTGGAAGAGGCCATGCCCAACTGGCTGTGAAAGCGCACCTTGTAAATGTCCTCAAGGCTGCAGCAGTACATTGCAGTCCTGATGTTAAATCCTGCATGTCTCATTTCATACGTACTACAAGAGATGGCTCCATGATTGTAGCATGTGGGTCACTTCATGGCAAGGTGGGATCGACCTTAAACAAAATCATGCCAATGGCATTTTTCCTGAAAATGATTTTTTGGGAAGGGGGGGATGTATACTCAGACATGAGTAGCAGCCGAAGACGATGACGACCTGGCATTCAGCACCAGTATCAGCATACTGGGAAGTGGGCTGACAGGACAAGCTGGATATTGAGGGAGGGATCGAATTACAGGGTAGATTTTAAGTTTCTGTCCCACTTTCCCCTCACTTGGCATGTCTGATCACCAACTGCCCAATATAACTTAAATGGGAGCACCACCTTCTCCTCTCCTCTTCTGAGTGTTATCCAGACACATACGAAGATACAGGATCAATGGCAAATGTAAAATTGCAGTAGGTTATAGCACTCCCCAGCAAGTACAACAGTTTCAGGGGAAGCCACCTAAAACTGCTTGGAATGCAGAAAGGTATGTCATGAGGGATTATCACCAATTTTCTGTTTCTGTGGTAAATGGAGTGGAGGCAGGATGGGGATGGGGTCAGGTCCCTAAGCAGCCTATTTTTCTCTCTGATCTTTTGCTGTCAAAATTGAAAGGGGGAAACTGGTGATTTCATAAGGTGACATTCTGTGTATTTGCTCAAGAATTTGCTCTTCTATGTTCAACTCTGCTGTTTACTATGCTCACGTAACAATGACATGGGGACAATGGAAGTCAAATGGAATCTACCTGAATCAGGTATGCTGGCCTTGAAAGAAAGAAAGAAAGAAAAGGGCGTTATCCCTTGAGATGGCTGGTCAAACCTGAGGTTGGAGTTCAAATCCCTACTGAGTCTCAAGAACAGCCAGCCTGTAGTAGCCATGGTCAATATGCATGATCCTCAGATGCCCCCAGAAGAAGGGACTACTTCTGACCATTCTCCACCTAGAAAATCATGGAAAGGATTGCTATAAGTCAGAACTGACTTGACAGCATGCAATTAATATTCATGGGCCCTTACTATTCTATTAAATACCCATCCTCCTTTTCTTTTAAAATAACACTCAAGGCAATGAATAGCATAACTAAAAAAACACATTTAAAAATCACCACTAAAAACTAATTAAACAAAAAAAGCATTAAAATCAATAATCACTTCTACACATCTGAAATCAGCTGTCCCTCATTGTTATTAAAGATACCTTTTTGGGGAAGGTATTGGAGAAGGTGGTGGCGTGCCAGCTGCAGGGGGCACTGAAGGAAGCGGATTATCTGGACACCTTTCAATCAGGATTCAGGCCCGGACATGGTACGGAGATGGCATTGGTCGCACTGATGGATGATCTCTGGCGGGAGTGGGATGGTGGATATCTGATTGTCCTTGCTCTCCTTGACCTCTCATCGACCTTTGATACCGTCGACCACGGTATCCTTCTGGAATGGCTCAAAGGATTGGGGATCCAGGGCACGATGTTGTCCTGGTTTTCCTCTTTTCTGGAGGGTCGTGCCCAGTCAGTGTGGTTGGAGAGTGAGAAATTCAGCCCTAGTGCCCTCAAATATGGGGTGCCGCAGGATTTGGTGCTCTCTCCTCTCCTATTTAACATATACATGAAGCAGTTGGGTGAGATCATCTGTTCCCATGGGGTGTGGTACCATCAGTATGCAGATGACACTCAGTTGTACATCTCGGCCCGTGGTGATACCAGTGATGCTGTCAAAGTCCTCTCTGGATGCCTGGAGGCCGTCGGGGTCTGGATGGGGACAACGGGCTTCAGCTGAATCCTGGCAAGACTGAGTGGCTATGGGTGAAGGGCCCTGGGTTATCCCGGGAGTTACCATCTCTGGTCTTGGATGGGGCAGTTTTGGGGTCCTCCTAGACTTGCAACTGCTGCTTGAAGAACAGGTGGTGGCCATGGCCAGGAGGGCTTTTGCTCAACTTTGAGTAATTCGCCAGTTGCACCTGCTCCTGGACCGGGACTCCTTACTCATGGTCACTCATGCTCTGGTCACCTCCAGGCTAGATTACTGTAATGCGCTCTACATGGGGCTGCCCTTGATGACCATTCGGATGTTACAGCTGGTCCAGAATGCGGCTGCCCAGGTGGTGATGGAGTGTGGACATTATATCTGTACCTCCCCACTACTTTGGGAGCTTCACTGGTTATCAGTTTGCCTCCGGGTGCAATTCAAAGTGCTGGTTTTGACCTTTAAAGCCCTATATGGCAGTGGGCCAGGATACCTGAAAGACCGCATCGCCCCAAGAGTGTCTGCCCGTCCAACCAGAGCGGACTGGAGGGGCTCCCTAGTTGTACCATCAGCTAGGGGGCTTGCCTCTCTAGCACATGAAGAAGGGCCTTCTCCGTGTCCGCACCAGCCCTCTGGAACCTCCTGCCAACAGAGTTAAGATTACAGACAGAATTGCTGCCCTTCAGGAAAGGTTTGAAAACCTGGCTGATGGGGTAGGTATGGGGCCTTAATGGAAATATGGCCCCCACCTGTTGGCTCATTTCAAGCTAAGTGGGTGGCATAGAAATCTGAAAATTTAATTAAATTAAAATTAAATACAGGAGCCCCATCTTCTTTTGCATGTGCCCACCTTAGCACTCTAAGGAAACTGAGTTGCTAATTTTCTTCCTATGCAGGAATTTTTCAGTTTCTCGTCTGAAGTTGTTGATCACCTTTGATATAAGTGAATGATCATTTTAACTATAGCAAGGTATCAAACATACCTTTTGCAGTTAGAAAAATAGAAAGGAACAGAATTTAACACACCCACACACACAATGGACTTCTCACTATACTTATCAGAGAATAGGCAAAACAAGACAGAAAACACTGTGGCACTTTAAACACTAATTGTGCCAGTCTAATATGTGTGTGTGTGTTTCTGTGTGCACGTGCATGCATGTGTTCACGCGTGTGCATGCGTGCGTGAGAGAGAGAGAGAGAGGGAGAGGGGGAAGGAGGGGAGGGAGAGGAAGAGAGAAAGAGAGAGAGGAGTAAAAATGTCTGCATTAGACAGCTCCTTTGCTTTGAGCATCTGGATCATACCTAGTTCTTGCATGATGTCAGAATATAATTTCCTTCTCCTTGAGGTGCCTCTTGCAGAACAGGATGTATGTGGGAACATGTGCCTGTTTACCCTTGCTTTTAGCTGCATGCCTTTGAGAACCTAGGGTCCCACTTCTGGAAGGCCTGCCTGGCCACAAGCCACCAACAAGGGCTTTTTATAGGTATTAGATATAAATTGGCTCTTGCTTTACATCTGTCTGCAAAATAGCAATACCTTTTCTTTTTTCTTCCATTTTCTGCTTCCCATGTCATAATGGGTGAGCTCCAATGCTTAGGAAGCTACAATGGGGTGTCACCAAAATAAAATAAAATAACTGGTCAATTTCAGTGGTGGGCATCAGCAGGTTCACACCAGTTCGATAGAACTGGTAGCAGAAATTCTGGCTGGCCCCGCCCATCCAAGTTTTGAAATAAAGTAGTCCTAATTCGGGTGCAACCCAGGGCTTTCCCCCTGGCCAAGCCCACCTTACCACATCCACAGAGTAGGTAGTAAAAAAAATTTGAGCCCACCACTGGTCAATTTGTTGGTGTATTATATTTCTGGAATGAGACCATTGTGCCTCACATGCTACAATGTGTGACAGATACCCCAAATTATTTTTGGCTGGAATCTTAAGCACATGCACTGATTAAGGAAGAAGCCCTGTGGAGAAAAGGAGGAATTACCCTGTCAGTCAAGCTATAAAGGATGGTACTGTTAGTGCCTCCGGTACAGATATCCCACTTCTTATAAGACCACAGGACTCTCTTTCATTGAGCCCATAGACAGATGCAGAAATTCTTCCTGGTAATAGACTCTTTTCTTGATTATATCCGCCAAAAAACTGAGCTACTATCTTTAATAGTTTTAAAACATGACTTTGTTCACTATAACATTGTAGGATAAATGTTGGACTGTACTGTAGAGATCTCTATAATATAGTCCTATCATGGAAATAAAATTTACTGTACTATATGTTAATTTATGCACTTTAAGAGGGTGTAGCGATATCTGGCCGCTAGGGCGGCGTTAGAGCCCGGAGGAGACTGATCAATGACAACACGAGGCAACAGGAGCGAGATCAGATCAGTACTTTATTGGAAAAAGGCAACATCATTTATAGGGAAAAAAGCGCAACGGTGGCAAGCTGTCACCTGACAGGAAAATTACCTCACCCACGTACACGGGTTAATGGGGAATTCTTCAAAGGGGAGTTTAATCAGCTGGGGCAAACATGGGTTTAGGGACCTCATTGTCTTGGGGATTAGGCAGGGACAAACATGGCTTATTTGCGCCAGGGATTTCCCGAGCCGGGAGATGAGCTATGTACTTAATGTTTGACAGGAGTCAGCTATCTGCTTGCTTGGCCGAGTCGCAGGTCAGGTCACGGTAATTGGGTGAATCAAACCCTATATTTTATTCACCCCCCTTAATTTGGCGGCCGCAGAGCCCACGGGCTGGGAGCGTCTCTCACCGCGGTGGCCTCTGGCGGGCCGTTCCATGCCCTGCGGGGCATGGGGAAACCGCATCTCCCCTTTATTTTCTATTTAAGGACCTGACTGGCGACCTTGCGCAAGAGCGGCATCAGCTGCTGAGCGGGTATGACGTCACGGAGTTTCTCTCTGGGGCGGCACTTGGAGATCAGCGAGGGAATGCACTGAGCAAAACAACAAAGCGTAATGCCTAGTATGGTTATCCCCACCACTACCTTAAGCACCGTTTGCAGCCACCCCCAGGGAATCCATGACCACATCCAATTCCACAGGGAACTCCACCAAGCCCCCCATGCGGAACCCTCAGTAATACCCTGGACTATGGTGTGGAGGTTCGTGATCTGGCTTTGGATCTTACGGGAGTTGTCAGTAAGATTGAAGCAGCACATTCCATGAAAGGATTCGCAACCCAGGTGGTGCAGCAAGAGGAGGTAGTCGATAGCCGCTCGATTGTCAAGAACGGCCTGGCGAAGTTCCGCCTGTTACATACTCAGCGGGACTCATTACTCTGAAGCTGCTGTCACAAGAGCTGTCTAACTGGGTTGTGCGTGTGTGCCGTATGAGTGGGGAGACATTTGAAACATTGGAAACATGTGGAACATTAGAAACATTTGTGCTTGGGGCAATCATGTCCTTAGTAGGGAGTAACAGTGTCAAACGACTGATACAACACATTGAGTCCGACAAATTCGCAGGAATATAGTTCCATGTGAACTGGTTGCAGGTGAAAAACCACCCTGAAGGTAGGGTGACATGAGTGTACAGCGAAATGAGGGTTTCTGGTTTGTTGCAAGTCCAGTTGCCGCTGCCGGGGTCCAGGCAGCGGCGCCGAGTCGGACCGCCTGAGGTGCAGCCGGTCATACGGGTGCAAGCAGCGTCCGGGCTGACCGCCACTCGAGGGGTATGAAGAGTGGCTGCGTCAGCCGGCAAGGTTGATGCAAGTCGCCGTCCCCCCCAGCGTGCGTATGCTGAGAAGGTGGTAGGAGTGTGCGGGCCAAAGAACGCCTTCAGCAACCAGTCGCCATCCTTGGTGCGCGCGTCCAGAGTGTGGCACACGGGGATGAGACAGGTGCTGAGGATAGATGCAGAACCAATGTCCTGCTGTAGACAAAAATCGGACTGGTTGACGAGACCCGCCAACCTTTCCCACAAGTTGTACCGCATTCGTGCGGAAATATCTTCCCCAGGCGGCAAACCGTCAGCCTGGATCGGAGTAGCCTGAACGCCTCCCCCCAAGAGCAGGGAAAGGGCCAGGATGATGGTGATCGCCGCTGTGTTGGCGTGAATCAGGGCAAAAACTGCAGCTGTGAGGTTCTCCGGTGTCGGCTCTTTCTCCTCGCGCTGCACGGCGTCCTGGGCGTCACTTCAAAGAGCCTTGACCATCCCCCAGGTGATCTTGGGCATCGGCGGCCGTTTCCTCCGGCGGGTCCTCTCGGTCAGGGTGAGGTCCTCCATTTCCGGGATCGGACTCGGGCCGGCCTGGTTCCACGCCATGCGGTTCCACGTAGGGCTTGACACACCGGGCTGGAATCCAAACGACACCTGTAGGAGACATAACTGCAGCATACCCTCTTCCCCAGGTTATGAGCGGCACCGGGCCCCTCCAAGAAGGGTCTGGTGGCACTCGGTACCGGACCATAGGTCGCGGGAGAGCTTCCGAACGGCGGAAATGCTTCTCCTGCGGCGTGCAATCCGAAAAAACATTAAGGTGATTGTAAGTGAACAATACCTTGTTGAGACACATCTGTGCCTCTCCCTGTGACTTGGGGAGGGCTGGTGGCTCCCCCCTTTCTGTTTGTTTGTCAATATAGGACTTTAGCGTCCGATTGACCCGCTCTACAATCGCTTGCCCTTGCGGATTGTAGGGAATTCCAAATGTGTGCTTGATGTCCCAAGTAGCCATGAAGGCGGCCAACTGCCTGGAACTGTAGGCCGGCGCGTTGTCCATCTTCACGTGCCGCGGCTTGCCCATCGCCGCAATGCAGGAAAGGAGGTGCTGCTCCACATGGGTGGCAGCCTCCCCTTTCTGCGCCGTTGCCCAAACGAACTGGGAAAAGGTGTCAATGCAGACGTGCATGTATTGCCATCTGCCGAACTGCGGCACATGCGTGACGTCCATCTGCCATACCTGATTAGCCTCTGTCCCTCGTGGGTTGACCCCCCACGAGGGCCCCCCCCCGGCGCTCCTGCGCAATGCTGGCAAGACCCTGGGCCTGAGAGAGTGGCAGATTGAACTGTCTGGCGAGTGCCTTGGCATTTTGGTGAAAAAAGGCATGGCTCTGAATTGGAGTAGTGAAAACTCCCAAAACTGAACGTTGCTGAATTTCCTTTGCCGCCGCATCCGCTCTGCTATTGCCCGCGGAAATCGGACCCGGTAGGTCTTGGTGACTTCGGATGTGGGCAATATAGAGCGGCTCTGTGCAGTTCCGCAAATGAAATTGAGCAGTGAGAAACAGACTGAGCAAGTTCTTGTCTATCGCGGGAGTAATGTAAGCTCCCGGTAGACTGTAAAGCAAATTCCTTACATACAGACTGTCAGTAATGATATTTAAACGTTCCTTGGCGAAGGTGCGCAAGGCAAGGTTCACGGCTGCCAACTCTGCCCGCTGCGCGGACTTCTGTGGAAGAGTTAGCAGTGTGCGCCAAGCTTCGCCCTCCTGCCAAGTCAGGACACCATATGTGCGTCCCCCATCGGTAAAAACTGTCTTGGCCCCCTGAAGCGGGACCAGCGAGAGCAATTCGAACAAACTGACTGTTCCTGTCTGAAGTGAGACAAGCCTAGGGTCTTTGGGCAAATGGTATGCTAAGCTTCCAGTGAATCCTTCCAAAGCTATCGGAAGCGAGTCACCTAGCTGCATCAACTGATGGATTTGTTCCTTGGTGAACGGGACTATGATCTTAGCTAAATCGTGCCCAGAAATGTCCCTTGCTCTCAGCCTGCCGTGGTAGATCACCGCGGAGACCAGTTCTTGGGGCGGAACAATGTTCCGAGAAGAGGTGTTAGGCAAGTATACCCATTCCACAATTTTCGCTCCCTTCTCTGAGTCTACTCCTAGCGCCCCAGTGAACATGGACCCTGACCGTACGATGTACAGATTCAGGATCGGGGCATATGGCCCCGGGGCGATCCTATCCACCCACCTCTGGCTGAGAGCTTGGTTCACCTTCTCGAGCGCCAAGCGCGCGTCTCGAGAGATCTTTATCCGGTCTGCCGGCTGCTTACCTAAGGTTAGCAGCGAGAAGAGCGGTTTTAGAAGATCCGTATCTAAACGAAAATACGGTCTGGCCCAATTGATGTTCCCCAAAACTTGCTGCAATTCTACAAGGGTGACTGAGTCTTGTAAATTTATCTGAGGCAGGACTGGTGCTGCGAAAGAGCGGAGAAGCCGATGGCCCAAGTATGAGAAGGGCTCGGTTCTCTGCACTTTCTCAGGGGCAATAAGTAAGCCTTTGTCCCCCAGGCTGGCCTGGAGGTCAGAAAACATTTCGCTGCCGAGCTGCGGCAACGCTACTAAGATGTCGTCCATGAAGTGACAAACAATTGCTTTAGGGTAAAGGCTTCGGAACTTTGCCAGTGCGCCGTGAACATAAATTTGACACAGGGTGGGCGAATTGAGCATGCCCTGTGGCAAAAATTTCCACGCGTACCGCTGCGTGGGCTCGCCGTGGTTCACGACCGGCACTGTAAAGGCGAACCTTTCCCGGTCCCTGGGGTCTAGGGGAATTGTATAAAAGCAATCCTTGAGATCTACAACTAGGATCTCCCACCCCTCGGGAATCATGTTAGGATTTGGGATGCCGCATTGAAGCGGACCCATCGGCTGAATGCATTTATTGATCTCCCTGAGATCGTGGAGGAGTCGCCACTTCCCCGACTTCTTTCTAATCACAAAAATTGGCGAATTCCAGGGGCTTGTGGACTGTTCTATGTGTCCTGCGTCTAGCTGTTCCTTAACTAGCTGCTTGAGGGCAACTAATTTCTCTCCCACTACCGGCCATTGTTCTACCCATACCGGAGTGTCGGTGAGCCATTTAAGTGGCAACGCCATTACCCGAAGGTAAGCGTAGCACCGTACTGCTGGAGAATGTCTCGCCCCCAAAGGTTGATGTGCACGTCAAGAATGTGCGGCCGAATTACCGCTGTGCCGTCAGCCTTTGGGATTGTGACCTCTACCCACTCTCGGCTCCTGAACGCTTCCTGGACGCCTCCTACCCCCCACACATCGGAGACTGGCTCAATGGCCCACTCTCTTGGCCACTGGCTCCTGCTTATCACTGACACATCCGCTCCGGTATCGAGTAACCCTGAGAACACCCTTTTGTTCAAAAATACCTCGATAACGGGGCGCTGTTTCCACTCAATGTTGGTCTCCACTGTCGCTAAGACCTGGTATCCTTGCACTGCCTCACTCGCGCTCGAGCGGTCTGCTGAACCGGACTCTGAGCTGTCCCTGAGCCTTCCCTGGCTGCCTGCTGGCGAGTGACAAGGAACCATGATCAGTTGCGCTAACGTGTCTCCCTTGTGGATTGTTTGGGGCAGGTGCGCCCAAAGCTGGACCTGGAGAATGCCTGAAAAATTCGAGTCAATGACTCCTGGAATTATAAAAATTCCGCGTGCTCCAGCTACACTACGGGGCAAAACTAAACCTATAAAGCCTCTGGGCAGGGGTCCCATGTACTGGGTGTCGACTAGATAGACTGTGCCTGGCAGGTCGCATGTAACGTCCGCCTGGCAAGTCAATTCTAGCCCCGTGCTGCCCTTGGGGCTGGCCTGTGCCCTCGCAGTGCCTGGGATGTGCCTAGAATCTAGTCTCGGTCTGGGGAGTTCTGGATCTGGGTGAAGGAAGCCTCTGTTTGGACTGGGGCCAGAGACGTGCCCGGATTCCGGTTTCCCGAATTCGGACAAAACCTGGCCCAATGGTAGCCTTTCTTGCACTTCGGGCAGAGGGTGTTCGGAGCCTTGGGACGGCCGGATTTTTGTCCGCTTCCCTTGGATCGGCACTCCCTAGCGAAGTGACCGACCTTGCCACAAGTGTGACATGCCCCCTTGTTCTTGCCATTAGGTCTTCTTCCCCCCTGCACCGCTGCCGCTAGCAGACCCATCTTGTAGGAGTCTGTGCCAACGTCGGAGCATGCTCGAATCATGTACGTTAAGGTTATGTCGGGGCGATTGCCCAGGGACTGCAAGACTTTGCGGCAGTCCAAGTTGGCGTTGTCTTTGGCTAGCTTAATCATGAGCTCTTCCTGGGCTTGCTCATTGTCAATCTGCCTGCTAATTGCTTCTTCCAGGCGATTGATGAAGTCCATGTAGGGCTCTTGGGCTCCCTGCTTAATAGCGGTGTAATTTTTGGCCGTTTTGCCAGACGCTGGGACCTTGAAGTATGCCCTATAGGCAGCCTCGGCTGACATCTCTAGGGTGGCGAGAGGCAAGTTGATTTGAGCGTTGATGGACTCAAAGGCACCTGAACCATACAACTGGTCAGGGATTACCGCGCCTCCCATCCTGGCAGCCCGAGCTTGCGCCTCTAGGCGGAACTCGCTGTCCCAAATCATGTACTGGCTGGGGGTGAGCATCATCCTCATGACGGCTTTCCAATCGTGAGGAATCCACATGGTGGTTTCGCACACTTGCTGAAGCGTGCCCCTCGTAAAACGACTTTGGAGCCCTGTCTCTGAAATTGCTTTCCGTAAAGCCATGAGGAGCTTGTACGGGACTGGGGAGTGTACTACCTGCTGTGCGCCCGTGAGCGCGTCCATCTCCAAGCGGATGGGACAAATCTGTCGAAGTTCTGCTAGCTGTTCAACTGGCAATTCCCCCTTCTTGAGTTCTATCTCAGCTGTGCGCTCAAGGGCACTCTTCACGACTAGGGAACCTGGGGTTGTCAGAGAAGCGCCAGCGCCTCTCACTCCTTGCGTTCCCTCGGTGACGTCTGCAGCTGTCACCGCGGGAAGGCTCCCTGCGCTACTCTGCTGATACTTGAATGTCGGGTAGAGTGCGGTGGGCGCAGTCGGCTCGACTGGCGTGCCTGATGGCTTCTCTAACGGGGGTTCTTCCGCTTCTACCCGGACTGGCTCGATCTGCTCTAAGAGTCTCCTACATTTCCTCCATGTGCGGACTATCCCTCCTGGAGCTTTCGGGGTTTGCTGAATGCAGTCTCCTATCTGATCCCAGAGCTTCAGGGTTAACGTACCTACTTCTGGGTAAAGTAGGCAGTGTTCCCTGAGGTACGCCAGAAGTCTCGCTAGCTCCCTGCTGTGAAATCGTAACTGAAAAACCCTGGCCAGGATTATGAACTCTTGCTCCCGAGTTCTTTGGCTAGCGGACGGACTTGGTCGAGGAGAACAAGTCCCCATATTACCTGCGATGGTCCTCCAAAGTTTCCTTCTCGGGACGAAGATCGACGCGTCTTTGCAGGCAACAGGTTCGGGCGACGAGTGTCTGGGGTAGACCTCGGAGCGTGGACCTTCTGCCACGGGCCCTTCTAACGGCCTCTGCGATGTCAGGGGCTCACAGCCTGCCCTGAGCGGAACGCGTTTCCCTCTATGGCAAACCTCTCGAAAGTGAGGAGGAAGCGGTAGGAATGTCTCTCTGGAATGCCTCGCGGCGGGCCGTTCTCTGTCCGGCTGGCTGCCGACCAGAGCGCCGCGCTATCCTCCGGGCTGGCGGGTCGCGGCTCAAGCGCAGAACCGGACCGCGTGGATCGCTACTCACGAGTAGACCTCTCCGGGGTCTCTTACTCACGAGTAAATCACGTCGGGGTCACCAGCTGTAGCGATATCTGGCCGCTAGGGCGGCGTTAGAGCCCGGAGGAGACTGATCAATGACAACACGAGGCAACAGGAGCGAGATCAGATCAGTACTTTATTGGAAAAAGGCAACATCATTTATAGGGGAAAAAGCGCAACGGTGGCAAGCTGTCACCTGACAGGAAAATTACCTCACCCACGTACACGGGTTAATGGGGAATTCTTCAAAGGGGAGTTTAATCAGCTGGGGCAAACATGGGTTTAGGGACCTCATTGTCTTGGGGATTAGGCAGGGACAAACATGGCTTATTTGCGCCAGGGATTTCCCGAGCCGGGAGATGAGCTATGTACTTAATGTTTGACAGGAGTCAGCTATCTGCTTGCTTGGCCGAGTCGCAGGTCAGGTCACGGTAATTGGGTGAATCAAACCCTATATTTTATTCACCCCCCTTAATTTGGCGGCCGCAGAGCCCACGGGCTGGGAGCGTCTCTCACCGCGGTGGCCTCTGGCGGGCCGTTCCATGCCCTGCGGGGCATGGGGAAACCGCAAGAGGGGGGTTGTGTTTTTCCTCTCTGAATTTTCAGCTTGAACTTTGTATTTTGAACATCATGTTGTTTCTTTATGAGTCTGTAATAAATTATCAGTTTAAACTTATTTTTTTAAAAAATTAAGGATTTAGAAGAGAAAAAAGGCAGATAATATTTGCCAGATACTTTCTATTACTCTTTATGTTTCTGTAATAAATTATCAGTTTAGACTTTTAAAAAAGATTTAGAAGAAGGAGAAAGGCAGAGAATATTTGTCAGAGACTTTTTATTATTCTTGCAACAGTAGACTATCTGATTGTGGTAGAATGAGCAATTTGTACAAAGTTCCCTTGCAGTCTTATGATTCGGTCGATTAGAATTTTAAAAATAGCTTAAGAGATTCTGCAGAATCAAGCAGAAACTACATTGTGAAGTCTGCCATCTGCTGACAGTGATATGAATGCAATGTATTCTTGAGAAGTCCTTAAAGTACCCCCAAAGAAATCTGTGCTATTCCATGACACACACACACACCCAAAAAAAAAAAGAAAGAAAACATGCACTTTGTAATACCTTTATTAGGATTGGACAAAATTTATTTTTATTTTATTTTGAATTCAGATATCTATGCCGCCCAATCAGGTAAACCTGACTCAGGGCGGCTCACAACAAGTTAAAAAATACATAAAAACAATTAAACAATTAAAACCCCAACATACCTACCCACCTACCCCATTCATCTTTTAAAAAACTACCCACATTAAAACTGCCTGCATTGAACAATTAAAAGAAATGGGGGCTTATTTTATAAGCCAACAGGCGGGGACCATCCTTCCATCTGGGCCCCATACCTGCCCCGCCAACCAGGTTTTTAGGTCTTTTCTGAAAGGCAGCAGCTCCGTCTGCTCCCGCAGCTCTACTGGTAGGAGGTTCCACAAGGCTGGTGCGGACTCGGAAAAGGCCCTCCTTTGTGTGCCAGAGAGACGAGCCCCTCTGGCAGATGGGACAATTAGGGAGCCCCTCCGGTCCACTCTGGTTGGACGGGCGGACACTCTTGGGATGATGCGGTCTCTAAGGCCATTGATGTGAGAAAGTTTCTGAGTTCTTCAGGGCTCAAAGACTAGGCGGTAATAATAATAATTTCGTGTCAGAAATTATTCTGGTTGAAAGGATTTTTGCTGGGGAAATTCCACTCAGGCAACGCCCAAGTGAGGCTCTTTTCATGCCCCCAAGAGCTGGCACTCAATCTGTCATGCAGCACTTGGGTTTCAAACTGCCGACTTGCAGGCCTTCCAGCTAACAAGGTGAGCTCCTTAACCACTGAGCCACCACAGTCCCTTAGGAGGTGATGAACTACAGAAATGAATGAATAGAGAGGAAATAAAAAGGAAAATCCAGAAATTATGGTGAGGTGACCCCCACCCATTGGCTCATATAAATTTTTCCCTCTTTTGCAGTTGGGGTGGGTGGGTATTAATGATTGGTTTTAGATGATTTTTTTTATTAAGGATGTTTTTATGTTTGTATGTCTTGTTGTGAGCTGCCCAGAGTCGCTCCGGCGAGGGGGCAACGATACAAATCTAATAAATAAATAAGCCAAACCTACTAGCCATCTGCTCTAACCAGTTCAGACTGTGGTGAGAAACAATTGAGGTTACAGTCCAACAATATGTAGGGAGCCACAAGCTGCCCACACTTGTTTTGAAGATTTTAACAAGCCAATGAAAAACTCATCCACACCCTTTCCTGAACCTTGTAGTTCAAACTCATTGGCCAGGAGGTGGCATAAAGTATACTTGCAGGGTCTCAATGTTTCTTCTATCAAAACCTATAGACTTCTCCAGGCAGAAACCAGTGTGTGATAGGATTTGGTGGAGAGAGGTACAAATGGTGACTGACATGGTGGAGCCAATGACCTCCTGCAGCCTGTGATCCTCTGCTTTGGGTCAACAGGCATATAGCAGTACAAAGCCACATCTGAGTTACTCCAGATCAGGGAGTCCAATTGACTAATGCTGGCACAAAGGAGCTGGTACTTTTTTCATTGCTGACATCATCAAAAAAAACCTGGTAATATAACTCCTTTGTTGCTCTATGGCAAATCATCCAGCAATTCACCAGTAGACCTTTGTTCTTTGGCTACCCCA
The DNA here is from genome assembly GCA_035047305.1 of Bradypodion pumilum. Classification (NCBI taxonomy): domain Eukaryota; kingdom Metazoa; phylum Chordata; class Lepidosauria; order Squamata; family Chamaeleonidae; genus Bradypodion; species Bradypodion pumilum. The sequence continues at coordinate 302,999,607 of JAWDJD010000002.1, read as the reverse complement.
ATTTGGACTGGAGTTTTAGAGTGTGGCTGAACTGGGCAGGCAAAAGGGAGGTACGATGTAGACCATAATTGTTGTAGTACCTGACTTTAAGTATCAAAATGACTCATAACTGTATTAATGAAAAGTGGAGATCAGAAAATGCTGCCTGCTCTAGACTCTTCTCTCAAAACATATGCTTTTTTCCATTCATATTGCAGCTGGCTTTGCATTGTCAAGGATTCCACAGCTGCAAGTGTTCTCTCTCTTTCATTTTGGCTCAAGTGGCTAAGATGCTGACTGGGAGGCAAAAGGTCAGCAGTTCGATTCCCGAGTATTGCAGGACAGAATAAGCTCCCATCTTTGTCTCAGCTAACCTAGCAGTTCAAAAGCAAGCAGTTGCAAGTAGATAAATAGAGACCATTTCGGTGGGAAGGTAACAGCGTTCCATGCGCTCCTGTGTCTAGTCATGCCTGCCACATGACCACAGAAACGTCTGCAGAAACAGATGGCACTGGCTCTTCAACTTTGAAACAGAAATGAGCACCGAACCCTAGAGTTGGATACGACTGGCTTTCAAGCAAGAGAAACCTTTACCTTTGCAAAGTGGTGGGGGCTAACACTGCTCTTTCTTGACACCTTTTAAAAGAAGATTGATTTCCTCCCTTCTTGCCTCCCTGTCCCAAATGCCCCCATAGCACAGAGTGTGCTAGTTAGCTGCTTCATTTGCCTCTCAGCAGAGCTAGCCCTACCATTAGGGAGAGCGAGGGGGCCACTTCAGGCTGCAGCTGCTGGAGGTTGTGGAGCAACAAGTTGTTGGAGGGGAGCTGTGTGAGTGTGCCACATGGCCCGACATGTCCCACTAGCTCAACTCTCCCTAGCATCCCACCACCATCATGTGCAATGGTAGATGCTGTCCCATAAACACTTGTGTGTATGAAGGATTGATGTGGGATACCCACTGTTTAGCCTCTACGTGAGAAATGGGAAGTGTGACACTCTCTTACTATTAGCTTCACGCAGCCAGAGGTCTTGAGGCAGAAATGCCACTCAGCCTGCAAGCAAAGAAATGCAGTTACAGGATACAGGTGAGTCCTGGAGTGTTAGGAAGATTACTATTGGGAATAGTAACTTTTGTATTGGAAAAAGGACCACAAAAAAGAGTGAATAGTTGTGTGTCACATCCTAAATAATCTCAGCAGCCACTGAGGATGGGTAGCTTACTCCTTATCAGACACCATTCATAAGAGAGAATCACTCACAAAGGAGACGGGTTAATCACTAGCTGTAATGAATTTTGCCTTTCAATTTTAATGTTATTTTAAACTCTACTGATTTATATGGCTTGGAATTCTTATTACCCAACCTGTGCATTTGTATATTGGTATGTTTTATTCTGGTCATGTACCATAAATAAACTTGGATTTGGACACCTGCTGGAGAGGAACTGAAGTGTCTGCAACTTCTCATATTTGTGTAGGAACAGAACTCTCACCACTCCTGCTGATTCAAGTCTCAGTTGATTTATTGCAGTGGTGGCGAACCTATGGCACACGGAGCCCTTTCTGTGGGCACACGTGTAGTCACCCCAGCACAGAATTTGCTCCGCCCCGCTACCCAATGGGAGTGTTTCCTTCCTCACCTGTTGCTGCATTGGCACTTTGCGACAAATAAGTGGGTTTTGGATTGCAGTTTGGACTTCCCCAACCCACAGACCTGAGGTGGAAATGCCCTTCCAGTGGGTGGAGGGGGAGGAAGCTATTACTAGGTTTGACCTGCAAATGGCAGCTGAGTTATACTGAAAGAAGTAGAATGGCCCAGCGATTACTCTCAAAACCCCTGCTGGAGAAGGAAACATGTGAGATGCCACCTTCTTCCTATGGGAAATTCTTGTAAGGACAGGAGATCTGTGCATTGCATTTTCCATATACTGTACTGTATTACTTGTCCCAACAAGTGCTAACCTGACTCTGGCATTTCTGCCAGTCAAGAAACAAAACAGCCTCAGTGGTGCTGTCCAGAGTGCTAGAGAAGCAATGTGCCTCTTTGTCCAGGAAGCAAGAAAGCTGAGCTGGTCAGCTAGCCCTGCAAGGAAACAAATCTTGATCCATGATATGCATGGATATCTCAAGGCAGAGAATTGCAGCTGGGATTACTGCCCTAACACTCTGTCCTTGCAATTATGGGTATATTCACACAATCACTAGCCTTGGAGTGACTGCTTGAAATTGCAGTGTGCTGAAACCTTCTCCGCATATACTCTCAGATGTTCTTGGGCCTGTGCTTCCGGATTTACCACACTGATTGTATAACCTAATTGTTGAGACACTTAATCTTTTGTGTACAGTAGACCTCCTGATAACATCCAAACTTGGTTCCACAAGTCTGGTCGTTAACCGGATTTGGACTTTATGCGGTCCCTATGGGAGACGCTCCAGATAAAGTCATAAAAAGTCCAAAAAATGTCGTTATCCGGAATCTCCTATGGAGATGGTCCACATAACATCGGTTTTTAGCCTTTTAGTGTCGTTATCCAGAGCATCACGTGGTGGATAATGAATGTGACGTTATGCGGATTTGACGTTATCAGGATCGGATGTTATCAGGAGTTCCACTGTATCTATGTTTTCAACTGTTTGGTTTATACATTGGTTTTATCCTAAGGTCAATGGTATTGAAAGTGTCCTATGATGTGAGATCTCAGTACTCCTTTCTACACTTTGCCAGTCTGAGAAACATCTCCTTAATCTCCAACTCTGAAAGATGTGCCCCTTGCAGTTTCTCCCAGCCTTTGGCTGAACAGGAGCTTAAGACTAGAAACATAGCTGTAGAACTCTAAGGACTGCTTTTAATTGTATAAATTCAAAACTAATCCTAATAATCTAGTCCTATCAGGATGCAGTATCATGGGATGCCTCCGCTGAAGAAACCAAACCATTTCCAACTGAAACTTCACTCGCTAAAACTATACTGGACTGAATTACAGTTCAGAAAATACTGAACTGGAGAGTCCAAGTGTTTAACAAGAGCAGTTTTCTAAGCAGTTGGTTCTGTTTTCTTTTTCTGCTATCTCAGAATCCTTTTCATCAAGAAAGAATTGGTTTAGGCAGGAGGGGGAATATTCTAAATGCTGCAATCTTGTGCAGAAGATTGGCAACATATCCACCATTTATGGTTGTAGAGCAATGGTGCATGATTTAACTTCACAGTTAATGCTGTAATACAGGGGTTCCCAACCTTTTCAAGCTGGGGGGCAGGTCACCCTCTCTCAGTTAGCTTTGAGGGCCAGATGGCCATTTTGCACCACCTGCATGATGGGGGGGGCATTTTGTCCCAATAGCTTCAAAGGGGTGGCCATTTTGTTTCTCAAATGCCCTTGCAGGGGTGGGGGGCCACATGAAATGGCATCATTTTATTTATTTTATTTATTTATTTAAATTCAAATTTTTATGCTTCCCAATCAGGTAAACCCGACTCTGGGTGGCTCACAACAAGTTAAAACATACATAAAAACAATTGAACCATTAAAAACCCAACATACCCACCCACCTATCCCATTCATCTTTAAAAGACTACCAACGTTAAAATTGCCTGCATTTGGTAATTAAAAGAAATGGGGGCTTATTTAATAAGCCAACAGGCAGGGACCATCCTTCCATCTGGGCCCCACACCTGCCCCGCCAACCAGGTTTTTAGGTCTTTTCTGAAAGGTAGCAACTCCGTCTGCTCCTGCAGCTCTACTGGTAGGAGGTTCTACAAGGCCGGTGCGGACACGGAAAAGGCCCTCCTTCGTGTACCAGAGAGACGGGCCCCTCTGGCAGATGGGACAATTAGGGAGCCCCTCCAGTCCGCTCTGGTTGGACGGGCAGACACTCTTGGGATGATGAGATCTCTAAGGTATCCTGGCCCACTACCATGAAGGGCTTTAAAGGTCAAAATCATGGGCTGGATCTGGCCCAGGGGCCTTAGGTTGCTGTAATAATTTTAGTTCAGATCTGAACTGATACAATGACTAATATCATGCTATGTGCAAAAGGGGAGTGTTTTTGAAATATTTCTATTTATTTTTCTTATAGCATCTTGTCTCATTCATTATGAATGGTGTCTGATTCAAAAATTTGTCTAAAGCCAATATCGTAAAACATAAAATCACAGTCTGGAAACATCAATTGTCCATCAGTGATTAGTTAATGTTTGAGCAACCAGAATCAGTACAAGTAGATGCGAATAAAGACAATCATTTTTGAGCCACTGACTGATACTGTAAAGCAGAGATTCTCATCCTGCAGCCATGGGCTGGATGTGGCCCATGGCACCATTTCATGTGGCCCACCACCACCTCCACCACACCAGGAAGTGCCATGTGGAGGAAGGGCAAACTGGCTGGCTGGCCCCTGAAGCTGTCTCAGGGAGCATGACCTGGCCCCTGGCTTAAAAAAGATTAAGAATTCCTGCTATAAAGGAAGGCAACCATAGACATCATGCCCCAATACTATACCCACAGAAAAACAGTTGCTTCTCCACCCTTTGAACATAATATGAGCCCTGTTAGAGCAAATAAAAGTCTAGCCTAGCAGCCTGTTTCAATAGTGGTCAATCCGTTGCCTCCAGGAAATCCCAGAAGCTGTTCCAATGCTACCTTCTATTGATGTTCCCCAGCAACTCCAGTACAAAGATCTGTTCCCTGGAGGGGGTAGTAGACCATCCTTGGTCTGGTATCGATTTCTGTGAAAAACAAGTAAAAGAATGGCTGTTCAAGATGATGCTCTACCAATGGGTGGGTGCTCCGACATCAGCAAGAGGCGGGCACAAAAATATGTGAGTTTGTGCTGCGTGTGTGCAGTGAAGATGTAGAGCCCTTTTAAATGGGGAAATATCAGGAATCCCGATCTCATCACACGTCAGGCTCGAAATGTAGAGTGCCGAATTTATTGCTGTTTCATTAAGATCCACAAGGTGTCAGTGTAACCTTAGGGGGAAGGAACTGGTAGCCTACTTTGGCAGCCAAGAAATAGAGAGAATCAAACCATGTCTTGCTAATTGGGAGGGAGAAGAAGCTTGAGTAGATAAGGAAAAGTAATCTATCTTGAACAGGTATTGCTAAATATCTATAGCCTTCAAGGCATGTGAAAGTGTGAAATAAAAAATGAGCTTTTAGAGAGAGACACAGTGGCTCAGCTTTCTGCTATTTTGCATTCTATTCCCTGTTAATGCGGGAGTTCTCAACCTTTTTAAGCCGGGGGCTGAGTCACGCTTCCTCAGACAGCTTGGAGGGCCAGATGGCCATTTTGCCCTTCCTCCACCACATGGCACTTCCTGGTATGTTGGAGGCAGGAGGGGGCACATGAAATGGTGCCACGGGTCACATCCAGCCCATGGGCCGCAGGTTGAGAATCCCTGTGTTAATGTATCTTGTTCATGCTTATATTTGCAATACAGCTGATTAATGAAGTATTTACAATACTTTCACCTTTCTTTTAATCACAAAACAGAAACACACTGACAAATTCATGCATTTGTACCCTGCTACTTCCAAAAGTCCAGGATGTCCATTTCACTACCAGGCCAGCTGCCCCCGGGAAGGATTGTGACCATTTGTAACCAAGAAATACCATTATCTAGGCTTGCTTGTTGTTTTTTTCACCTCCCTTTTAATCTGTTTCCCCTTATATCATGGTTTGCTAATAATCCTAACTGCTCTTCTTAATACTCCGCATTTTTGTTGTTCTTTTACTGTACATGCAGTTAAAAGACATTAAATAAACATGGTAGAATAAAAGCCAAATTGTCCCTAACCAGACACTGCAACTATTGCTTCAGTTATTCAAGGATATGTGACTTGTCTGTGAAAGAGAAGCCAAATTGAACACTGTCTTTAAGCAACCAAATATATTGTGGAAACATAATCTTGACTCATTTCACTTTTTCAAATATAAAGGCTATAATTCTGAACACATTTGCTTGAGAGGAAACACAGTTGAAGTCTGAAGAGTAAATATGCTTTTAATCATGCCATGTGACTACAATCCTGACTTGACCATGGATCAAAATATTACATACATTTTACACCAAATCTGTAGGACACAGCTCTACAAATGTCCAGAATTTTGTTATGCTTCAGTCCTACTGTTGCATGGTTTCATGGATGAGATATCAGTCTAGCAACTGCCATTGGAAAACATTGCTTTGTTCACAGACAATGGTTTTTAGTCGTAGGCCTTTTTTGAAGGGGAGGTTCCTTTTCACACGTTCAGCTTCATTTAATCATCCCACATCTTCTTAACTCTATCAGTTGACTCTTCTGTCCTTAGTTGCTTCAGGATTTCCCATATGGCTCAGCTCCAATGCCACAGAAGGTATGTGGTTGCCTTAGTTTTCCACAGTTCCATCCATTGATAGCATGTGGTTTCAGGCTCTCACAACATAAGACCAAATGAAACCAAATATGGCTGAACCTTGGATAAACAAGTTGCAGGTGTTGTTTATCATCTTCCATGACTGCCACTATGGGCTATACTGGTTGAGAACTACTGGGTGTTTCAGGGCAGTATTGGCAGGGCCACATGATTCCCAGCCCTATTTTAAACATAGAAACAGGGCCTATGGCTGGGTAGAAAGTCTGGTAGGTTTTGTAGTTAAAATAGTTATATGCTGGATAGCTCATTGATTTAGGTATCTGTGGAAGCAAAGTTTGGGAATTCAATGTCCCACTATGCCTCCTGGGAGAAGACCCAACTTGTATAACCCTGGGCAAACTGCACAGCCCAAAGGTACCCCCAGAAGAAAGAGATGGTAAACCACATCTGTGCATTCTCTGCCAAAACAAAATACCTCTTGATGGCACACAATTAGAAAATTGAGATAAACACTAACCTGCTCTGGGGTGTTGATGCAGGCAGTGATTCCTGTTTGATTATTCCTGTGCACCTCAACACATTCTTGTGTTAAGAAACTTTGCCCATAGTGCTCCACAACCCCAAACCCAAACCCAGCCACCACATTATGGTCAACACTTGATATAGTCTTGTTTCACCATTGGGAACCAAGTCCCACCTCTCCTCATGGCACCACCTGAAACAGTTAATCTCCTGCTGCAACATGACAAGGCCAGTCCTCACTAGAAACTTCCAAGCAGTAAAGAGTAAGCCTGGGAGGCTTGTTCCAGCTCAAAGAGATTTGACTTGGGCAATGTTCATCTCCAGAGAAAAAGAGCATGAGAACTCACTATATTCTGGTTTGGGCATCAGTGCAACCAGTGTGGACCTGGAAGGGGCATGAAAGGAGAACTGTCAAGCTTCCCCCCACCCTGCCTTCCTTCCCATTCCAAAGGAAAACATTATTATATATAAAGGTTTTCCTTGACTTTTAAACTGCCAGTGATATAAAACAAATATAATGTTTCTGTTGTTGCAGTATTACCTGCATACTTTTTTTACATTTGTTTTTACAATATTTTAAGAGTCATGCATTATGTTGCTCAGACAGGACTCTCTCTCTCTCTCTCTCTCTCTCTCTCTCTCTCTCTCTCTCTCTCACACACACACACACACACACACACACACACACACACACACACACACACACACACACACACGTTGACCAAATTCCTATGGGGCAAGTTCTGCTTGCACAGCAAGAATTACATTCTTTTCCAATTTTGGAGAGTATGAGACTGTTGCCTGATTTCCTACCCTCTGTGCAAAGGGGCTGTGGTGGCTCAGTGGTTAAGAAGCTTGTCTTGTTATCTGGAAGGCCGGAAAATCAGTACTGCATGACAGATTGAGTGCCCGTCTCTGTCCCAACTCTTGGGGACATGAAAGTGCCTCATTCAGGCATCCCCTGAGCGGAGTTTCTCCAGCAAAAAACCTTTCAACCCAGAATAATTTCTGACACAAAATTATTATTATACCAGCTGTGCACATCTTGAATTTTTTTTTAAAAAAGGAAGGCTGTTGCTAAAAACAGTTTGTCACTGATGGTGATGTCATTTCCATTACAATGCAGAGCTGTGCAACAGGATATTGGGCTATGAGAATGCAGGGTCAGAGCCTGAAACAGCCAAGATCACACGGGGTTGTAAGCAGACCAAATAAAGGGTGCAAATGCTAGAACATGAAGGTAGTCACCCCAAACAGATGTTCTTATCTCAAGAGGCAGACGTGGTCCATTTCATCAAAATATCTGAAAGATCTAAAACTTAGAGAGGCTCATGGACTCTGAAGACAACACCATACGATCTTGACCATATTGTGTATAATCTACTACAGTACTAGCAAGAGCAACAAAGAAAAAAATTCCTGATCACCCTTAAGATGGAAATACAGTACTCCACTACAGACAGCAAAAATACTTTAGTTCCCTAATGAGGCTGGAGACTAACTTGGGAAGGGTTGTGCAATCATGCTCCTGTGATGGAGTAAACGTAATGTGAGTTAGTCTTCACTGTAATAAAATGGTTGTATTTCTCTGCAAATATTTATTTTAAAAAATATATTTACCCTGCCTTTCTTCTATAAAGGACCCAAAGTGGCTTATATCATTAAAAAAGAGACAATATCAAAGCTAAAAACAATTATTACAACATTAAAAAAGAATTAACAAATATATTAAATAGAGTGCATAAGAACAACAATAAAAACACGTTTAAAAGCAACAAAGCACAAGCAATCACATTTTAAGGATCCCATCTTAGACAGTACATCACTGAGGGGAAGTCTATCTGAAGAGAATTATTATTATTATTATTATTATTATTATTATTATTATTATTATTATTATTATTATTATTATTATTATTATTATTATTATTATTATTATTATTATTATTATTATTATTATTATTATTATTATTATTATTATTATTATTATTATTATTATTATTATAGTTGCACTTATACCCTGCCTCTCTAGGCAGAATGAATCCCTGCACGAGGCAGCTAACAGTATAAAATCCCCCATACAACAAACAGACATTTTAAAAGTAACCCCCCCCCCCATAAAATTTTAATAAAAATGAGCTTGAGCTGTTCTTGGACAGAGCGGAGCAGACTATGCTGGACAAAGAAGAGACAGGGCACAGTTCTGAGGGAGAAGGCCCTTCACTAACTCAGGAGGGAGATGTTTGGAGGAATGTGACTCAAAGGAGGAGAAGAGTAGGGGATCACTCTGAGAGTCTGAAATTACAGAATAAATTTGAGGCTCTTTCCCTCATCACACCTGATGAGGAACACACAGAGGAACAACTGGTTCCACCTGATGATCTCTCCTTCATCACACTTGATGAGATCCAGGAAGATAAACAACAGGAACAAACTGAGGTTCTCTCCCTTAATATGGTTGATGAGGTGCATGTAGATGAACAGATTGCAGGAGAGAGGCTCCTTGTACTAGGCGATTCAATAATTAGAAATACAGAGAAATGGATTTGTGATGCACATGATAACCATATGGTGACTTGCCTGCCAGGTGCAAAAGTTGCAGACATCACAAGAAATCTAGATAGATTGTTAGAGAGAACTGGGAACGAGCCAGTTGTCATGGTACACGTTGGTACCAATGATGTTGGGAAGGCCAAGCGGCCTGTCCTGGAAGCCAAATTCAGGTTGTTAGGAAGAAGATTGAAGTCCCGGACTTCCAAGGTAGCATTTTCAGAAGTGCTGCCTGTCCCTCGGGCAGGACCTACCAGGCAGGCAGAGCTCAGAAGCCTCAATGCGTGGATGAGGCGGTGGTGTCGAGAGGAGGGCTTCAGATTTGTCAGGAACTGGAGAACATTTTGGGACAAGCCAAATCTGTTCAGGAGGGATGGGTTGCATTTGAACCATGATGGGACCAGATTGCTGGCACTCAACATCAAAAAGGCTGCAGAGCAGCTTTTAAACTGATAACTGGGGTAAAGCCGACAGGAGCTGGGCAGCATCCGGTTCGGGAAACTGTGTACTTGGGTAGTGAGGAGGATGCAAAAATTACTGAGCAGAGCGGGGAGCTAGTCACTAGCATTCTAGCAGAAGGATGCAAGAGGCAGTCTAACAATGCAACTGGACACAAAAGACTGTGTCAGAAAAGCATATATAAATGCTTGTATACAAATGCCAGAAGCCTCCGGAACAAAATAGGGGAGCTGGAATACTTAGCAATAGATAAGAATATTGATATTATTGGTATCACTGAAACCTGGTGGACGGATGATAACCAATGGGATACAGTTATCCCAGGCTACAAACTGTACAGGAAGGATAGGAAGGGGCAAACGGAAGGTGGTGTAGCCTTGTATGTCAAAGAAGTCATAAAATCGTATGAATTGGAATATCTAGGTGATCTGGAGTCACCATTAGAAGCTCTGTGGGTAAGAGTACCAGGCCACAAGGATGGTCTAACAGTAGGCATATACTATCGGCCTCCGACCCAAACTCTTGAGGGAGACTGGCAGTTGGAGAATGTTGTAAAGGAGGCATCCAAGAAGGGAAGCCTGGTTATAATGGGGGACTTCAATTACCCTCACATAGACTGGGTGAACTGTTGTTCAGCAAATGATAAAGAGATAAAGTTCCTAGATATGCTAAATGATTGTTCCCTGGGACAGATGGTTGAAGACCCAACTAGAGGTACAAGAATCCTTGACTTGATCCTGAGTAATACTCAGGATCTGGTGCAAGATGTTAATGTGACTGATCCAATAGGGAACAGTGACCACAACTCAATTATGTTTAACTTGATCATAGACCGCAAGTCACTGATAAAATCTAACACAGAGACCTTAAATTTTCAAAAAGGAAATTTCCCAAAGTTGAGGAAACTAGTAAAAAAGAAGCTGAAAGGGAAAATTGAGAGAGTCCAAACACTCCAAGAGGCATGGAGGCTGTTTACAAAAACAATAACAGAGGCCCAATTGGAATGCATACCCAAAAGGAAAAAGGCCACTGCCAGGTCCAAGAGGACTCCAATGTGGCTTACAGGAGCTGTTCGGGAAGTGATCAAGAGCAAGAAAAGCTCATTTAGAAGATGGAAGGCTTGTCCGAATGAGGACAGCAGGCAGAAACATAAATTCTGGCAGAACAAATGCAAGGCAACAATCAGGAAAGCAAAGCAAGACTTTGAGGAGCGTATAGCTAAAAATACTCAGAGAAATAACAAAGACTTCTTTAAGTACATTAGAAGTAAGAACCCAACTAGGAAGGCCATTGGACCATTAGATGACAATGGAAGGCAAGGGGTTATTAAAGAGGAAACAGAGATTGCAGAGAGACTCAATGAATTCTTTGCTTCAGTATTCACTGAAGAAGACAGAGGCCACATGCCCAAAACAGAGCCTATCTTCGTAGGGAGGGAAACTGAAGAATTAAGCCAGATAGAAATAACCAGGGAGGAGGTCCTTGCATGTCTTGTTAAACTAAACACTAACAAATCACCAGGACCAGATGGAATCCATCCACGAGTTCTCAGGGAACTTAAAGATGAAATTGCTGATCTCCTAGCCAAAATATATAATCTTTCCCTCAAATCAGGCTTTGTGCCTGATGACTGGAAGGTAGCGAATGTAACACCAATTTTCAAAAAAGGATCCAGGGGTGATCCAGGAAATTACCGACCTGTCAGTTTGACATGTGTCCCAGGTAAAGTGATGGAAACCATCCTAAAAGATAGAATTAATAGGCACATAGAAGAGAAGGCGCTGCTAAAGGAGAGCCAACATGGCTTTTACAAGGGCAAATCATGCCTCACTAATCTGTTGGAATTTTTTTGAGAGTGTCAACAAGCATGTGGATAAGGGGGATCCAGTTGACATTGTTTATCTGGACTTTCAGAAGGCTTTTGACAAGGTCCCACACCAAAGGCTCTTGAATAAACTTACCAGTCATGGAATAAAGGGACAGGTCTTGTCCTGGATCAGCAACTGGCTAAGGGACAGGAAACAGAGGGTAGCACTAAATGGACACTTCTCCAAGTGGAGGGAAGTAAAGAGTGGGGTCCCCCAAGGTTCAGTACTGGGACCCCTGCTTTTCAACCTCTTCATAAATGATCTAGAGGTAGGAGTAAAAAGCAAGGTAGCCAAATTTGCTGATGACACTAAATTATACAGGGTAGTGAAAACTGTGAGAGATTGTGAGGAGCTCCAGAGGGATCTCTCGACACTGGGGGAGTGGGCAAAACAGTGGCAAATGAGCTTCAACATTAGTAAGTGCAGAGTGATGCATGTTGGGGCAAAGAACCCCAATTACATTTATAAACTGATGGGGTCTGAACTCTCTGCGACAAACCAGGAAAGGGACCTTGGTGTCCTGGTGGACAACTCAATGAAGGTGTCAACCCAGTGTGCCTCAGCAGTGAAAAAAGCAAACTCAATGCTAGGGATCATTAGGAAGGGTATAGAAAATAAGTCAGCAAGTGTCATTTTGCCTCTTTATAAATCTATGGTGAGGCCCCATCTGGAATACTGTGTACAGTTCTGGTCGCCATACCTCCAGAAGGATATTATGGAGCTGGAAAAAGTGCAGAGGAGGGCAACCAGAATGATTAGGGGACTGGAACACCTTCCTTACCATCTGAGGCTGCAACGGTTGGGCCTCTTCACTCTTGAACGACGACGTCTAAGAGGTGACCTGATTGAAGTTTATAAAATCATGCACGGTGTGGACAAAGTAGATAAGGAAAAACTGTTTTCCCTATCGCATAACACTAGAACTAGGGGACACTCCATGAAACTTTTGGGTACTAGTTCTCAAAAAAATAAGAGAAAGTACTTTTTCACCCAGAGGATTACTGGTCTATGGAACTCCCTGCCAGAAGAAGTGGTGACAGCTGTCAGTCTTGACAGCTTTAAGAAAGGATTAGACAAGTTCATGGAGGACAAGAGTATCAATGGCTATAATTATGGATACTTAAGGACAACCTCCGGGTTGGAGAGATAGGCAGGATATCTCTCAATATCATTTCCAGGGAATCCTAAACAGGTGAAGGCATCTGCTTGGGAATACCCTGAAGGAAATGGTGAGCCACTGTGTGAGACAGAATGCTGGACTGGATGGGCTGTGGCCTGTTCCAGCAAGGCTGTTCTTATGTTCTTATGAGCTACAATAAAACCGACAGTAAACATGCCATAAAATTGGGCCAAAATACAGCAGACCCATGTCCTAAGCCACTGAACTGGGAAAGTATAAACCGGGGCCCAGTCTAAAAGCCAGGGATAGGTGAAACATTTACAAAGGCCTCTTCAAAAATCATAGTCTTCAATTGCTTTGCAAAAGACTGGAGCGAGGAAGCCTGGCGCAGCTCAAGTGGAACAGCATTCCACAACATTGGTGCCACCACCAAGAAGGTTCTTCTCATCATCCTAGTCCTCCTAGCCAATCTCAGGGATGGCACCTGAAGCTGCGCTGATGAAAAGGAGCGAGTGATGTGGGCTACAGACCTGAAGGGAAGACGTTCAGTGCGGTAAGAAGGTCCCAAGCTGAGAAAGGTCTTTGCCTGTTAGCGGAAGGATAGCAAAGAGGGAACCAGCCTGGCTTTTTGTGGGAAGGAGTTCCAGAGTCTGGGAGCAGCACCAGAGAAGGCTGTCTCCCTTGGCCCAATCCCCAGCTCACTTGAGGGTGGTGGGAAAGGCCTCTCCTGATGACCCTAATACCCAGCCAGCTCAAAAAAGGGGGATCTGTTTTTGTTTTATTAAAGATAGTTTGGGTACAACCTATCTTGGACTTTATAGGTTAAAACCAGCATACTGAAATGTTCCCTGGAAATGGATCAGTAACAAGTGGAGCTGCTGTAACAGGGGTTTAGTGATTCCTATAAGCAGCTGCAAGTTAATAATCAGGCTGCAGCATGATGGAATTTCTGCTTTCCAAAGGCAGCCTGGCTGAAGGATTGGATGCATTGGGCCCTGAAAAGAGCAATTTTAATATTACCTGCTCATAGCTAGAATTCTGAGCCCACAGTCCCATAATTATTCAGCATGTAATCCAACTGAACAAGACAGGACTTTTCCCTGGATAGCCATGCAGAAGATTACACTTACATAAGAACATAAGAAGAGCCTTGCTGGAACAGGCCACAGGAGCCCATCCAGTCCAGCATTCTGTCACACACAGTGGCTCACCATTTGCTTCAGGGTATTATTCCCAAGCAGATGCCTTCACCTGCTTAGGATTCCCTGGAAATGGCATTGAGAGATATCCTGCCTATCTCTCCAACCCGGAGGTTGTCCTTAGGTATCCATAATTATAGCCATTGATACCCTTGTCCTCCATGAACTTGACTAATCCTTTCTTAAAGCTGTCAAGACTGACAGCTGTCACCACTTCTTCTGGCCAACTCTAGGGTTTGGTACTCATCTCCATTTATAGCCAAAGAGCTCCATCTGCATCTGCAGGTATTTCCATGGCCATGTGGCAGGCATGACTAGACACTGGAGTGTTCCATTATTTACAGAGATAAAAGGCAGAGAGTGGTTACTTCTCAGCCACAGGGAAACCTGTGACATTGGACAAAATGAACTGTGCAGATGAATTTTTTAGAATCGTAGCCATGTTAGTTTGTGTTTCAAGGATACCAGAGAAATAAACAAAACAAAAACGCTGTAGCACTTTGAAAGCTAACTGTTATATTTTAATGTTGGCTTTCATGGATCAAGTCCACTTCATCAGACATGGCATCAATTTATGCACATCAGGTACAGAGGCACACCATGGTTGGCTTGCATAACAGATAAGTAAAACAAATCAATATGGCTTTATACAACAGATGATCTCTGGTTGTTATTTGGATTAGTCGTAAAAAAAACCACCCCACCCTTTCTCTGCAGATGGTTTCCCCCTGTACTTTCCATTACCTGGGTGGAAGAATCATTTTTTAATTCTCCCATGTAGACAGAAAACATCAAGCAATTTCTTCAAAGAGGAAAGAAGCCTTTCCCAGGGCCTCTTTCAGGTGACTTTGGTGCCTCAAGGATGATGGATCAGGTAGGATGGTGACCGCCAAGTCATGACTGGAGCGGGCGAGTTTCTGTGTGTGGTCAAGAGGGAGGGGAGTAAGGGTTATCAAGCAGAACCAGGAATGGGGCTGGTCACTATTGGAGCACCAAGAGCAGGTTGCCTAGACAAACACGGAGCTTTTGTTCCCTCTGTCTTGTCCATGATCAATTGTTCATTTGCTATTACCAGCATTACTTAGTAGTCATGATTGGCAAACCCTACATGACAATTAATAGAAGTGTTAAAATGCTACTCCCAGATAAGGCCACCACAATGCATCAGCCATTCTCACTGAACTCTACAAACTGCTTCCACAAGTGTCATTTTTCACATTTAGGGAGGAGGAGGGCTCTTCAGACTGTAGACCGCTTCACCTAAGCACCATAAACTGTGGATGAATGGTGGATTGCACCCCACTTAAACAATGTGACTGGGGGTCTTTGGGTCAGGATTTTTGTTGCATCACAACCAGAGCTTGGAAATGTTGTTGTTGTTGTTGCTGCTTGCATTGCATTTTCCTAGGATATCTCAGCTAGTGTGGCCACTGCATTTCTTGTATTCTGTTTCTCTGGGCATCAACCAAGCAAGACCAGGCCATATCAGAGTGTGGAGGAAACCATTTTGCTTTTTCAGCAGAGAGTTGGATGCCTTGGCCAATTCAACCAGGAAAAAAAATATTGTACAGTAAAACCCCGACTTACAAATGCCCCGAGTTACATAAAATTCACCTTACATAATAATTTTGTACAAAAACCATGTCCTGATTTACACGATTTCCTATGGGCTTGCTTCGAGTTACATAAAGATTCTTTTTCCTATGGGTTTGCTTCGAGTTATGTAAAAAATCATTTCCCTATGGGTTTGCTTCGAGTTACATAAAATTTCATTTTTTCCTATGGGTTTGCTTCAAGTTACATAAAAACTATTTTTTCCTATGGGTTTGCTTCGAGTTACATATAAAACCGATTTAAGCAAAAGCCTACTGAACAGACTTTTTTCCATAAGTAGGGGTTTTACTGTATTTGTTTATCTTCTTCCTCTCTATTCCTGCCCTTCTCTGAGTTTTCCATCTGAATTATAGCAATAAATATATGTGATTTTAAAATTGTCTGATTGGGTCTGCCATTCTCACATACGCTGTGAGCTGGATTTGTTCATTCATGTTCTTCGTTTTAACAATTGAAAGCAATGCTTACAGATACTCTGGTGGGTTAACAATTTGCTGCTATTGTGGCCCTCCCTGGGCAAGTATTCTAGGAGCTGCAATACAAAAAATGGACTTTTCCCATCTCTGAGCAATACTGTTGTCTCATGAAAGGTGGAATTATATTGGCAAATAATGTAGGAAACCATCTGCAGTTTTTCCTCAGCTGCTGGGGGCTTCTACTGTTTTGTAACTGGATACATTCACACCAGTTCAGACAAGTGTGATCACTTGTGTTGATGGTAGGAGGGGTTAAATCTATTCTAACTACAAGAAGCTACAGGAGCCATGAGAGAGGCAGGGAATGGGGAAATTGGCTGCTGTTTGAATCCTCTCCTCTCCACAACTAGACCCTGGGCTTGCACTATCTTTCTTTCTTTCTTCCTTTGTTTTGTTTGTTTGTTCAAGGCTTGCTAATCTAGTGACAGGGAAGTTTGATCAAGAACAAGAAAATCATCAAGGAGAGAGGAGGAAGTTTTTGTTAGGCATGTAATGCAACACAAGTATGCAGCAAATACTAACACAATTAGTCATGTGACAGGAAAGACTTCTTTCTAAGCAAAACTAACTTGTTTTTTTGTATCTAATCAGCCAATTAAAGTCCCTGCCTTCCTGCCACGGAGTTATCTGACCCTAATTTACATGTCTTTTCACCTTTCTGTGTTATGATTAACTGTTTATTTGCTTTCTAAAAGGACAGACACCTACCTCAGCACCTGCACATAGCTGAGAAGAAGAAAGCCATTTTTATTTACTGTATTGTAAACTAGTTCACCTGAACATTCTCCCTGTATTAATGTCACCTCTGTCAAGACTTTTAAGCAGCTGTAGCTTGTTGGGTTGTTTGTTTGTATGTATACCTTAAGCTTTGGTCTGAGTAATCATTGGCTTGACTCTCTGGTTGGGAGGAATTGTAAAAGGGGAATTTGCTTAATACTGAGCCTAATCTCTGCCCTACTTTTTGTTCTGTTGTGCAACTACCCAAAATACCCAACAATTAAAAAATAGTTCTGCTCTAACTGTGCTGTCTGCAGATTTTGACATCCAGAGCAGAGCTATCTTATCTAGCAGCCATGTTGTCTGGCCTGGCCCTGGTGGGATTTGTGATCCAAAACATCCAAAGGGACTCAGATTGGGGAAGACTGCTACCTGGAGCAAGGCTAACATTTTAGGAGAAGAGGAGCTGATTGAGCATGAAAAAAGAAAGGGTGTCTGGCTTACATGGAGAACCAAGCGGTGGGGATTCGATCAAGTCAATGAAAGAAAGTGGGAAGTCTTAGAAGAAACCTAAGGCTTGGCTATAGGGAGGCAAATGAAGGAGAAGTGCAACTGCTTTGAGATCCTGTCACACAGAAGCAGCAGACAGGGGCAAGGGGGGAGAGGAGAACAGCGTAACTCTGGTGGCGCAGTGGTTAACCTGCTATGCTGCAGCCAAAACGTTGTGAGTTCGATCCTAAAGGGACACAAGGTTGGCTCAGCCTTCCATTCATCCGAGGTCGATAAAATGAGTAGCCAGCTAGGCGGCGGGAGAGGTCGCGATCCTCCACCGCCGCCGCCGCGAGGAGGCTGCCCGCGGCCAGGAGCAGCCGCGGGACCACCCCAGCCGGAGGTGAAGAAGACCAGGCAGGCGGCGGGAAAAGTCACCATCCACCACCGCCGCCAGAGGCAGAGGAAGAGGAACAGCTGACCCACGGGGAAAACATCCACTGCTCACCACTGCGATGTCACGGGAGCAAGGGGCCCAGAGACAACAACCCCACCTGGGGAGTGAGGACACAAGGATAAGTAGCTGATGTGAAAAATGTAGCAGAATTAATATAGCAACTGACATAGATACTTTACACTGACTTAATATAGCAATTAACATAGAGACTGTGTTTTAGAGTGTGATAAGTATGCATGATAATATGTTGTTTAAACTGTTTTAAATTTTTAAAACTGTGATATGATGTATGATGCGAGAAAAACATGGCGTAGAAACCGGCAAACCACGCCACAAAGCTTGCCAAGAGAACCCTATTGACCAAAACAAAAGGCAAAACAAAGGGGCAAACAAAGGGGCAGGCTAGGTGATACAGGATGCTTAACACCACAGAGTGGAGGAAGGGGAGGGACAGGAAGGAGGGAGGAGGAATGCAATGTTGTAAGGAGCAATACTGCATAGGGACATGGAATGTGAGATCAATGAACCAAGGTAAACTAGAAGTGGTAAAAAATGAGATGGAAAGAATAAGCATTGACATCTTGGGAATCAGTGAGCTAAAATGGACAGGGATGGGCGAATTCAGCTCTGGAAACCATCACATCTACTACTGTGGACAAGAAAACCTTAGAAGACATGGAGTAGCCATAATTGTCAATAAAAGAGTGAGAAGAGCAGTAATGGGATGTTTTGTTGTTCAGTCGCACAGTCGATTCCGACCCTTTGCGACCCTATGGACCATCGTTCTCCAGGCGCCTCTGTCCTCCACCATCCCCCTCAGTCCTCCCAGTTTTGTGCCCATTGTGTCTACAATACCATCTATCCATCTCATCCTTGGCCTCCCCCTTCTTCTTTTGCCCTCCACCTTTCCCAACATCACGGCCTTCTCAAGTGAATCCTCCCTTCTCATTTGATGCCCAAAGTACTTTAGCCTCATCTTTACTATTTGACCTTCCAATGAGCAGTCAGTGTTGATTTCTTCTAAGATTGACCTATTTGTTCTCCTCGCTGTCCAAGGTACCCTCAAAACTCTCCTCCAACACCACATTTCAAAGGCATCTATTCTTCTGCGTTCAGCTTTCCTAATTGTCCAGCTCTCACATCCGTACATTACCACTGGGAATACCATTGCTTTGACTATTCTAATTTTTGTTTTCAAGGTGATGTCTCTGCTTTTCACTATGTTCCCCAGGTTTCTCATGGCTTGTCTCCCTAGAATCAGCCGCCTCTTTATTTCATGGCTGCAATCTCCATCTGCAGTGATCTTAGATCCTAAGAAAGTGAAATCTGTCACTGCTTCTACTTCTTCCCCGTCTATTTTCCAGGAACTGATCGGGCCTGTTGCCATTATCTTGGTTTTCTTGATATTGAGTCTCAAGCCAGCTTTTGCACTCTCTTCCTTCAAACCGATCAAGAGATTCTTTAGGTCTTCCTCACTTTCTGCCATTAGGGTGGTGTCGTCTGCATATCTCAGATTGTTGATGTTTCTCCCAGCAATTTTGATCCCATATTGTGATTCCTCCATCCCTGCATTGCGCATTATGTGCTCTGTGTATAAGTTGAATAAGCAGGGTGACAAAATGCAGCCTTGTCTTACTCCTTTTCCTATTCCAAACCACTCGGTCATTCCGTGTTCTGTCCTAACTGTTGCTTCTTGGTTCATGTACAGATTTCTCAGGAGGCATATGAGGTGTTCTGGTATTCCCATCTCTTTAATCACTTGCCACATCTTGTTGTGATCCACACAATCAAATGCCTTAGTGTAGTCAATAAAGCAAAAATAAACTTGTTTCTGGTATTCCTTTGTTTTCTCCATGATCCAACGTATGTTGGCAATGTGGTCTCTAGTCCCCCTGCCTCTTCTGAAACCAGCCTGCACCTCTGGTAATTCTCTTTCCACATGCTGCTGAAGTCTATCCTGTATTATCTTGAGCATCACCTTGCTGGCGTGTGGGATGAGCGCGATTGTTCGATAGTTTGAACATTCTTTGGCATTGCCCTTTTTTGGGATTGGAACATATACTGATCTTTTCCAGTCCTGTGGCCACTGTTTTGTTTTCCAAATCTGCTGGCATATTGAATGCAGTAATTTGATGCCATCATCTTTTAGAGCTTTGAAAAATTCAACTGGGATACCATCATCTCCACTAGCTTTGTTGTTTGCAGTGCTCTTTAGGGCCTTTCTGACTTCACTCTCCAGGATGTCTGGCTCAGGTTCAATTTCTTCATCATTGTGACTATCAGGAGTGTTGAGTTCCTTTTTGTAGAGTTCCTCTGTGTACTCTTTCCATCTTTTCTTAATCTCTTCTGCATCAGCTAGCTCCTTTCCGTCTTTGTCCCTTATCATGGTCATTTTTGCTTTAAATGTTCCCTTGATTTCCCGGATTTTTTTGAAAAGATCTCTGGTTCTGCCTTTTTTGTTGTTTTCTTCCATTTCTTTGCACTGTTCTTTTAGATAGTTTTCCTTATCTCTCCTTGCTTTTCTTTGAAATTCTGTGTTCAGATGATTGTATTTTTTCCTTTCTCCTTTGACTTTTGCGTTCCTTCTTTCCTCTGCTATTTTAAGAGCCTCATCAGACAACCACTTTGCTTTCTTACTCTTCTTTTCTTTTGGTATGGTTTTCTTTGCTGCTTCCTGCATGATGTCCCTCATCTCTGTCCATAATTCTTCTGGCACTCTATCTATTGAGTCTAAGCCATTGAATCTGTTCATCACCTCCACCGTGTATTCTTTAGGGATGCTGTCTAGGTGATATCTGTCTGGTCTCTTTGTTTTCCCTATTTTCTTTAGTCTAAGCCTGAATTTTGCAATCAGTAGGTTGTGATCTGAGCCACAATCTGCTCCAGGTCTTGTTTTTGCTGACTGTATGGAGGTTCTCCATCTTTGGCTGCAGAGTATGTAGTCAATCTGGTTTCGGTGTTGGCCATCTGGTGATGTCCATGTGTAAAGTCGCCTCTTGTGTTGCTGGAAGAGGGTGTTTGCTATGACCAGTGCGTTCTCTTGGCAGAACTCTATCAATCTTTGTCCTGCTTCATTCTGTGTTCCAAGACCGAACCTGCCTGTTATTCCCTCCACTTTTTGATTGCCTACTTTGGCATTCCAGTCTCCTAGAATAATTTGAACATCATTTCTTGGTGTTTGTTCTATGAGGTGTTGTAAGTCCTCATAGAACTGGTCCACTGTGGCTTCATCTGCACCCGTGGTTGGTGCGTATATTTGGATCACAGTAACATTGAAGGGTTTGCCCTGAATTCTTACTGACATCATTCTGTCATTTTTGAGGTTGTATCCCATTACTGCTCTTCTCACTCTTTTATTGACAATTATGGCTACTCCATGTCTTCTAAAGTTTTCTTGTCCACAGTAGTAGATGTGATGGTTTCCAGAGCTGAATTCGCCCATCCCTGTCCATTTGAGCTCACTGATGCCCAAGATGTCAATGCTTATTCTTTCCATCTCATTTTTTACCACTTCCAGTTTACCTTGGTTCATTGATCTCACATTCCATGTCCCTATACAGTATTGCTCCTTACAACATTGCATTTCCCCTCCCCCTTTCCTGTCCATCCCCTTTGTCCCCTCTGAGGTGTTAAGCATCCTGTATCACCTAGCCTGCCCTTTTGTTTTGCCTTTTGTTTTGGTCCATAGGGTTCTCTTGGCAAGCTTTGTGGCGTGGTTTGCCGGTTTCTACGCCATTTTTTTCCTCGCATCATACATCATATCACAGTTTTAAAAGTTTAGAACAGTTTACACTACATATTGTCATGCATAATTATCACACTCTAAAACACAGTCTCTATGTTACTTGCTATATTAAGTCAGTATGAAGTCTCTATGTCAGTCTCTATATTAATTCAGCTACATTTTTCACATCAGCTACTTATCCTTGTGTCCTCACTCCCCAAGTGGGGTTGTTGTCTCTGGGTCCCTTGCTCCAGGGGCATCGCAGTGGCGGGCAGTGGATGTTTTCCCTGTGTCTCAGCTGTTCCTCTTCCTCTGCCTCTGGCTGCAGTGGTGGATGGTGACCTTCTCCCTCCCACTTTCTTCACTCACCTCCCTCCAAGGCTTCTGGATGGTTTCTGGGCAATTGGGGCCTGGTCTTTCTCTGCCTCTTTCTTCCTTGCACCCAGGTTTTAGGATGGGGTGGAAGGGAGGGGCCGATTCTTCACTCACCTCCCTCCAAGGCTTCTGGATGGTTTCTGGGCAGCTGGGCCTGGTCTTTCTCTGCCTCTTTCTTCCTTACACCCAGGTTTCAGGATGGGGTGGAAGGGAGGGGCCGATTCTTCACTCACCTCCCTCCAAGGCTTCTGGATGGTTTCTGGGCAGCTGGGCCTGGTCTTTCTCTGCCTCTTTCTTCCTTACACCCAGGTTTTAGGATGGGGTGGGGTGGGGTGGAAGGGAGGGGCCGATTCTTCACTCACCTCCCTCCAAGGCTTCTGGATGGTTTCTGGGCAGCTGGGCCTGGTCTTTCTCTGCCTCTTTCTTCCTTACACCCAGGTTTTAGGATGGGGTGGAAGGGAGGGGCCGATTCTTCACTCACCTCCCTCCAAGGCTTCTGGATGGTTTCTGGGCAGCTGGGCCTGGTCTTTCTCTGCCTCTTTCTTCCTTACACCCAGGTTTTAGGATGGGGTGGATTTCAGGGCAAACCCTTCAATGTCACTGTGATCCAAATATACGCACCAACCACGGGTGCAGATGAAGCCACAGTGGACCAGTTCTATGAGGACTTACAACACCTCATAGAACAAACACCAAGAAATGATGTCCAAATTATTTTAGGAGACTGGAATGCCAAAGTAGGCAATCAAAAAGTGGAGGGAATAACAGGCAAGTTCGGTCTTGGAACACAGAATGAAGCAGGGCAAAGACTGATAGAGTTCTGCCAAGAGAACGCAATGGTCATAGCAAACACCCTCTTCCAGCAACACAAGAGGCGACTTTACACATGGACATCACCAGATGGCCAACACCGAAACCAGATTGATTACATACTCTGCAGTCAAAGATGGAGAACCTCCATACAGTCAGCAAAAACAAGACCTGGAGCAGACTGTGGCTCAGATCACAACCTACTGATTGCAAAATTCAGGCTTAGACTAAAGAAAATAGGGAAAACAAAGAGACCAGACAGATATCACCTAGATAGCATCCCTAAAGAATACACGGTGGAGGTGATGAACAGATTCAATGGCTTAGACTCAATAGACAGAGTGCCAGAAGAATTATGGACAGAGATGAGGGACATCATGCAGGAAGCAGCAAAGAAAACCATACCAAAAGAAAAGAAGAGTAAGAAAGCAAAGTGGTTGTCTGATGAGGCTCTTAAAATAGCAGAGGAAAGAAGGAATGCAAAAGTCAAAGGAGAAAAAAAATACAATCTTTTGAACACAGAATTTCAAAGAAAAGCAAGGAGAGATAAGGAAAACTACCTAAAAGAACAGTGCAAAGAAATGGAGGAAAACAACAAAAGAGGCAGAACCAGAGACCTTTTCAAAAAAATCCAGGAAATCAAGGGAACATTTAAAGCAAAAATGAACATGATAAGGGACAAAGACGGAAATGAGCTAGCTGATGCAGAAGAAATTAAGAAAAGATGGAAAGAGTACACAGAGGAACTCTACAAAAAGGAACTCAACACTCCTGATAGCCACAATGATGAAGAAATTGAACCTGAGCCAGACATCCTGGAGAGTGAAGTCAGAAAGGCCCTAAAGAGCACTGCAAACAACAAAGCTAGTGGAGATGATGGTATCCCAGTTGAATTTTTCAAAGCTTTAAAAGATGATGGCATCAAATTACTGCATTCAATATGCCAGCAGATTTGGAAAACAAAACAGTGGCCACAGGACTGGAAAAGATCAGTATATGTTCCAATCCCAAAAAAGGGCAATGCCAAAGAATGCTCAAATTATCGAACAATTGCGCTCATCCCACACGCCAGCAAGGTGATGCTCAAGATAATACAGGATAGACTTCAGCAGCATGTGGAAAGAGAACTACCAGAGGTGCAGGCTGGTTTCAGAAGAGGCAGGGGGACTAGAGACCACATTGCCAACATACGCTGGATCATGGAGAAAACAAAGGAATACCAGAAACAAGTTTACTTTTGCTTTATTGATTACACTAAGGCATTTGATAGTGTGGATCACAACAAGATGTGGCAAGTGATTAAAGAGATGGGAATACCAGAGCATCTCATATGCCTCCTGAGAAATCTGTACAGGAACCAAGAAGCAACAGTTAGGACAGAACACGGAATGACAGAGTGGTTTGGAATAGGAAAAGGAGTAAGACAAGGCTGCATTTTGTCACCCTGCTTATTCAACTTATACACAGAGCACATAATGCGCAACGCAGGGATGGAGGAATCACAATATGGGATCAAAATTGCTGGGAGAAACATCAACAATCTGAGATATGCAGACGACACCACCTTAATGGCAGAAAGTGAGGAAGACCTAAAGAATCTCTTGATCGGTTTGAAGGAAGAGAGTGCAAAAGCTGGCTTGAGACTCAATATCAAGAAAACCAAGATAATGGCAACTGGCCCCGATCAGTTCCTGGAGAATAGATGGGGAAGAAGTAGAAGCAGTGACAGATTTTACATTCTTAGGATCTAAGATCACTGCAGATGGAGATTGCAGCCATGAAATAAAAAGGCGACTGATTCTTGGGAGACAAGTCATGAAAAACCTGGGGAACATGGTGAAAAGCAGAGACATCACCTTGGAAACAAAAATTAGAATAGTCAAAGCAATGGTATTCCCAGTGGTAATGTACGGATGTGAGAGCTGGACAATTAGGAAAGCTGAACGCAGAAGAATAGATGCCTTTGAAATGTGGTGCTGGAGGAGAGTTTTGAGGGTACCCTGGACAGCGAGGAGAACAAATAGGTCAATCTTAGAAGAAATCAACACTGACTGCTCATTGGAAGGTCAAATAGTAAAGATGAGGCTAAAGTACTTTGGGCATCAAATGAGAAGGGAGGATTCACTTGAGAAGGCCGTGATGTTGGGAAAGGTGGAGGGCAAAAGAAGAAGGGGGAGGCCAAGGATGAGATGGATAGATGGTATTGTAGACACAATGGGCACAGAACTGGGAGGACTGAGGGGGATGGTGGAGGACAGAGGTGCCTGGAGAACGATGGTCCATAGGGTCGCAAAGGGTCGGAATCGACTGTGCGACTGAACAACAAAGCATGTTGGGGTCAAAATAGCTAATTACCTTGTGAACCGCCCAGAGTGTGCTGTAGGCGCTATGGGGCGATATATAAGTGTAATTGCTGTTGCTAACTCTGAGAGTGTGGATATGTGTACGTGTGACAGAATCTCAAAGCAGTTGACATCAATAAAATCAGGTTAAAATCAGTCAGCATTTGGTCTTGCCCTGGTGGATCTCTCCTTCGGTGGCGCCGACGGACCTCCACGTGTCTAGTGGTCTGTGTTTGTGTGAAACGGAAAGTCAAAAACGGGACCTGCAGGTGACTTTTTAGACGTGGACATTTTCCCATGGCTGGATCTGGTGACTCTTTCCCACCCACCCTTCTGGTTTTAGATCAAATCTGCCGAAAGAAACCCGGCTCCCCCACCCGAAATTAGTTTAACCTGTCAAATGTCTCCCTCCCTCCGAAGCTCTGCAGGGTCACGATTTGCAGTTTGGGGAGAGGAGTGGGAAGCAATTTAGGCACCTCGAGGAGAAGGTCGCCATCAGGCGGAAGGGGAGCGCTAGCCTCAGGCAGCCGATTGAAGGGGGTCGGCACGCAAGGTAGCAAAGTGTCGCCTCCTTTCTTTGCCCCCTCCCAATAGAGAGAGGTTTCTGTCTCCTTTACCAGAATAAATGGACCAGGGGTGGGAGTGACCGGGTAAAGAAGCCATTTCCCCTTCTGCTTCGGACTGCGAACTTTCTTGGGACGACCCTCAACTCACGATGGGGGAGTAGCTCGGGGCCAGACCACCCAAGGAAGTCTGGAAACTGGACTGGGACTGGAACCCGAGATCCTCAAGTCCTGGTCGGTCCTCCCGAAGTCATCCTCCTTATGCCACCGCCGCCGCCCCCCCCCCTTTCGTCCCCTCCCCCGACGCCAGAGTCCGGACTTCCCGTCCCTTCCCTCCCGACTCCTTTGGCTTCCTGGAGCTGCTCAGCACCAGCCAGACTTCCCCTCTCCGTGGTAAATCGGGGCGTCCAGGGAACCATAAAGGAGGGGGGATCCCCTCATTCTCTAATTTCCTCCCTTCTGCGTAGGAGAGGAGGGGGGTCGCCCGGATCGTTGAAACCCCCACCCCAGCCCCGTCCCGGTACTCCCTCCCCCCCCCTAAAGTCGTTATCGCTGTTGTGTCCAAGATCCATAACGCTCGACTCCATCAGACAAGGAAAGGGCTTCCCATCCCCGACGTACGCCCCACCCCCACCCGCCCCCGTCTGTTCAGGTAGAGGCTGCTTTGCCCAGGGGTCTCTCTCTCTCCAGGAAGCGACCCTAGACTCCAAGAGGAGATTCCAGCCCAGGGGACACTGGCGTGGTGCGTGTGGGGGTTCAAGGAACAGTCGTGGCAAGGGGGCGCCCCGTCCCACCCCCGGGACCCCTCCTGCGCCCCCCAGGTTCGCCAGAGCTGCCGCGACGCTGCCCGGGAAGGTAAGTGGAGCCGCAAGCTGGGAAGTTGGGGCGGGAAGCGAGCGCCCTTCCGTTGGCCTGGAGCCTGGGAATTGGCCCTTAGCCCAGGCGGGGAGGGGGGCGAGGAGAGACACTCCGGGAGGAGAGTTCCTGGGGGGGGGGCAGAGGAATGGAGGGCAGGAGGGAAGCCGGAAGAGATGGGAGTCCCCCTGCCTGGGCAAGAGACGAGATGCGCCTCTCCCCTCCCCCCCCTCCCCCAAGTAGCCTTTTCTGACTTCTCCTCCCCAGTTTCGCCTTTGGCCTCGCGTCCGTCTCCTCGCCGGTTCTGGGCTCCGTTATTGCCGCCACACATTCCCTTTGCGCCAGCCAGGATTTGGGGATCGGGTTCGCTGGTCCTCCTGGGGAGGGCTCATCCGGGGCTGCTTTCTCTGGCCGAGAAAGGCCGGGTATAAATTAAAATTGGATTGGATCTCTCATTCTCAATCTCTCTCTCTCTCTCTCCTCTCACATTCACTCACTCACTCTCACTCACTCATTCACACTCACTCATTCACTCTCTCTCTCTCTCTCTCTGTAATGTCCAGGCGTTACCTCACTTCAAAGGGACACATCGCGTGAAGAGGATGCGCCCTCTTCAAAGGGGGGGGGCGCATTTCAAAGCAGCGCAGGAGACCCGATCTGAATAAAGAATCACTATGTTCAGCTGACACTCTGCTGCCTAGCCTACTTCTTGCGAGAATCTAACACTCTCTCTCCTCTCTCTCACTCACTCTCTCCTCTCTCACTCACTCACTCGCTCACTCACACTCTCTCTCTCTCTCTCTCTCTCTCTCTCTCACACACACACACACACACACACACACACACACACACACACACACACACACACACACACACACACCAGGCCCTCTGCCCAGCTACCTTTCCTGACGATTAGGTTCGAAACGCGAGCAATTGTTTTTTGAACACGTCCTGGACCGAGATTAAGAGAGACACCAGGATGAGCTCTCTCTCTCTCTCTCTTCCTCCTCCTCCTCCTCTCCCCGCCCCCGTCTTCCTTCTCTTCTCCCCCGACGGCACTCCTTCCTCCTCCACTTTCCCCCTTTTGCCTTGATTCAGGCCTTGGTAATTAATTTGGCATTTCAGAAAAGCCCCCGGCCTGTATAAAGCCGCCATTCATTCCCCTCGCAGCCTAATCTGAACACAATCTGGAAGAAAAGCCTCTCGGTGAGACAGAAAACGCCTCTCGCTCCCCCGCTCAAAAGAGCTGTCACTCCGTCAGCATAAATCGGCCCTGATTATTTCGAACCGGAGCTTCAATCTGGCCTCGCCGACGCGCCGCCAAATTTCGCACAACTGCCTGGGCAAGGATCTCTTCTTCTTCTTCTTCTTCTTCTTCTTCTTCTTCTTCTTCTTCTTCTTCTTCTTCTTCTTCTTCTTCTTCTTCTCTCTCCACCACCGAGCAATAAACCACTCCCTCTTTTTTTTAAAAAAGAAAAAAGTGATATATATATTTTTTAAAAAAAATAAAGAATATGGCTTCTTCTTAGTCAGTCCACCAGCGCCTGCGTATAGATATGGTTTAGGGTGGTTCTGTTTCAAAGGCAAGGAAATATGTCTTCTTCTTCTTCTTCTTGGTCGTCTCTTTCTTGCTCTCTTCGCCCTGGATGGGCAAGAGGCGTCCCAAGCGACGCTCTTTGGCAGGTGGGTGTCACAGGAGAGGGCTCTACCCTCAAGAAAGACGGGAGCCTTGAAAAGGGATGCCCGGTTGGGGTGGGGGGCAAATGGCCTGAGAGATCCAGTCCGACACGCGGAAGCCCTCGCAGCGCCAGGCCATTCATTCTTTCAAAGGAAAAGGTTCCGCTTAAAATACGCACGCAAGAGCGAGCTACAGTTACGCAGCAAAAGCAAGACAAAAAAATGCAATCCCAAATCCTGGCGCGCCTTTTAAACTGGCCAATGGGTTTCTTTGCAATCATTGTGCATTACGATCTACTTCTTCAGCATCTGGACATACAATATTGAGGCCAGATACATAGATGAAACTCGGAAAATCAGAATATCGTGCAAATGTTCATTCAGTCCAGTAATGCAACTTAAAAGGTGAAACAAATATATGAGATAGACTCATTACATGCAAAGTGAGATAGTTCAAGCATTACTTTGTTATGATATTGATGCTTATAGTTTACAGTTTATGAAAACCCCAAATTCCATGTACCCCATAATCATCACATAATCTCATGTATGCTGTACGCCATGATCATCACAATTATGACGAATTAAGGCATGATATCTCTTGCTTTGCATGTAGTGAGTCTATTTCATATATTTGATTCACCTTTTACGTGAAATGAATGGACATTTGCACGATATTCTAATTTTCCGAGTTTCACCTGTATATGCATCTACAGAATGTCAAAAATGAGTACACATCCTAAGAAAGGATATTTCGATTTGTCAAGAACAAATCCTGCCATATCTCTTTTTTTATGATCATGTCATGGGGCACTTTGTCCAATGCTTTGCTTGAATTCAGTTCAACTTCGAAAAGTAAGACACAGAGAGCGTTTCTTAAAATATGAATACATGTTTGGCACTCGTTGAATAAGCCCATGGTGGTGACGCAAGATACGGGAAATGCATCCATCCACAAAGGGCAACAGGGAGGCGGCGCGTTTTGCGCTCAGCATCCTTTCCTTTTCATGGTCTTAAAAGAGCCACAAAATCTAGGGAGCAGGGACCAGTGAGCCCGATTCCTCCTCGCTGCCTGGCCCTGAACTATCCACCTGTCCGAGATCCAGAAGGAATTTGCCAGGGTTCGGTTCTTCTCCAAAACCAAAGGCGGACAACTAGGGGAGAAGCTTTTACGGGGCCACGCTCCAGAGGCCAAGACCGGCGAAGCCGTTAAAACCGAGAGGCTTCGAACCACTTCTGCCGCTCACTCAGCGTACTGTACTTCTTTCCGGGTCTTTCCTTCGTTCTCGCGACCTGGTGTAGCGAAATGGCCTAGATGAGAGCCGCGTCGAGGAAAGGGGGGGGGGCTGGTTGTCAGACCCCTGGCTCTCTGGGGATTTCCGAAAAGAGGTGAGGGGGGGCTGGAGAACCCGCTGGCCCCGGCCGCCACCCGAGAGACAAAAGCGATGTAGTCTAAGGGGTGGAATTTAATCGGAATTAAGATTCCCTGCCACCGCCGCTTCTCCAGATGCGAGAAAAGGCGACACCGAGAACGGATTCGGTTTCCTTCCATGTGAGCGCGCGCAACACCCGCCCCCCCCTCAGATAAAACAATCAGGAGAGCCCCACCCACCCACCCACCCACCCAAATAATAATAATCATCCGATTCCTCCCTCCCTCTCATCGCCAAAGTAGTTTTCCCGTCGAGGCCGCTCGTCCAGCCAAGCGGGCGGATCTGGCCTCGCATGCTGGTGGTTTGGACGAAGGGAGCTGTGATCCGGCCTTTGCTGGGAAGGGATCTCCGCCTCGCAGCCTGCAAGAGAAAGCCCGACGGGGCGGTGAGGAGAGAGAAGCGCTGAGGCAGGCCGGACGAGCGAAGGACAAGGAGATCTGTGGGTCAACGTCGGAACTGCAGGGACGTCGGGGCGAGCGGCTGTCCAATTCTACCAAGCGCCCTGCAAATCAGCGAGGCAATCGACGGGGCGCGCCAATGGTGCGCTCCGCTGTCTAGTCATGCCTGCCACATCATGGCCACGGAAACGTCTGCAGAAGTTGGCAGCGCTGGCTCTTCGGCTTTGAAACAGAGATGAGCATTGAACCCTAGAGTCGGATACGACTGGCTCTCGAGCAAGGGAAACCTTTACCTTTACATTTACCTTTACCTAAGTTTGGCAATAACTGCTATTAAGGCAAAAAAAATGGTATCTAGACTGGCCTCACATCAAGCCACAGGCGGCCCCTTTCCCCCTTCCGCGGCCACTGCCCGTGGATCCTGGTTCGGAAAAGGCTGCCCTTTCACGTCCAGGGTCAGATGGGCAGCGGGTCTCCTCCGCAGTCAAGTTGCCCCCCTCCCGGGCTGGCTTTCAGACTTGGGAAAAGGTGTGCCTTCTAAAGGGGACCGGACATCACTGGGCAAGCAGCCTCTCGCTAAGCCTTACCTCAAACAACGTGGGCCGGAAAAGGGTCCCCAAATTCCCAGGTGGCCTGAAGAACTCTTTCTCGTTCCAAAGAACAATCCCACCCCAACGGCTGCCAGGGCAGAATTTGGGCACATTATTTCCCTGGGAAGGATCCTGAGAACCCACCACCACCCACCACCCCAGGTCTTCCCTGGAGGTCTGGCTCAGAGAAGGACCCTCTGGTAAAATGCACCCTTAACATTCCCTGAGAGACTGGTTCTCACGAGCAAGGATAGACATGGGAACGAGGAGGCACATGGGGCGTGTGTCTTTGAACAGCGAGGTGGCTGTGGTGACACTAGACTAGTTGTGGCCTACCGTCGGAGCTTGATCTGCTCGACACCTCTTTCGTGGACCCAAGTCATGCTTAGTGAGATTAGTGGGAAATAAGCATCCATGTGTTGAACGTAGGGTGGCCTATCTGTGTGTCCTTCCCATTCCAGGTGACTGGGGGAGGTTGGTATGTCGAGCCCGTCTTGTATGCTTCAGCCATCCTGGGTGGACGGCAGGAACAGGGAGTGACCTTTGAGCAGAACTGGAGCATCCTTCTGAACAGATGTTGGTCTTGCTTCCCATTGTTGGCAAGAGAAATGCGGGGGTTTCAGGGCCGTAACCAGGATTCTAGATGGGGGGGGGGGGCAAGAGGAGCAAAAAAAAAAATCAAGAGGGGCAGCAATGTCACATTCACATATATAACATGGGCATCACGGGGTGGGTTGGGTTGGGGTGGGCGGGCTGTTAGCTCAGGAAGGTTTCGAGGGCCCTGCCCCCCCCTCTGGCTACTACCCGGGAGGGCTTACTAGTAAACCAGAAGAGTAGGAGATTCAGTACACATGCAATCCGAATTCAGGGATAAACCCCACTATGTTCCATGGGGAATTCATGCAGCCAACAAAAAAAGGGGGGGGGGGAAAGAACCTTGGAACTACTTCAGCACATCTTGAAACCTTCTCACTTCAGATCTACAAAGCCAGGGACACTTCGAAGATACCACGGGTGCTGTGCTCAGCAGAGACATGAAAACCTAAGGGGAAATCTTGCAGGATCAAACTAAGCACATGTCTGTTCCAATCCAGGCATGAGTTGGGGGACTGGGGGACCCCCCATATGACATGGCCTCTGGTAAGGGCTGGTTGGAGCTGTAGGAAACGTTTTCTACCACTGACCTATTCCAATTATTCCCTTTCCTAAAATGGAAAGCCAGAGACCTTCAAATGTCTGTAGACAGAGTATAATAGCATTTTTCTGACAATTGCCCTTAGCAAGTGGTACACTAACCCAGCAACATGGAAGCTCCATTGAAATTTCTTCAGCCCAGCTTTCATAAAATTATTTGTCAAAGTTCTCTTTTAAAGTCCTCACCTAACTGAGTAGCTGTTACTAGATCTTTTTGTTAACGGTGGTAAGTAATTTTCTTTCCCTTCAATCACCATTTCTCCAATCATTAATTTCCTCCAGTCACACACGGAGACACAGCGCAGTGATGGAGAACCTTGGCACTCCAGATGGTCTTGAACTTCAATTTCCAGAAGCTCTGATCAGCAGGAGTGCTGACTTGGGCTCAGGGCCATAGCCAGAGGACCAGGGATTGGGGGTGGGGGGTGAAAACTCTCCTGAGCTAACAGCCCCCCCAACCCAACCCAACCCAACCCAGGATGCCAATGTTATATATGTGAGTGTGACATTGTTGCCCCTTCTGAAAAATGTTTACCCCTCCTGAAAAATCTCTCTCTCTCTCTTTCTCTCTCTCTCTCTCTCTCTCTCTCTCTCTCACACACACACACACACCTAGAATTCTGGCTAAGGCCCTGCTTGGGCTTCTGATAATTGAAGTCCAAGAACATTTGGAGTGTCAAGGTTTGCCATCACTACACTAAAGGAACATGCATATGATAGTCTGCAGTTACTCAAAACTCTTTTTTAGTTGTTCAGTTGCACAGTCCTACTCTTTGTTCTTCAGGCACCCATGTCCTCTCTCATTTTACGCAGCCCACACAGGTCTATGCTTATCGTGTCAATGATTCCATCCAGCCACCTCTTCCTTTGTCACCCTCTTCTCTTTTTACCTTCAATCTTTCCCAGCATTGAGGCATTCTCGAGTGAGTCCTCTCTTCTCATTTGATGGTGTTGCTCTTTAAGGTACTAAAATATTCTTTATTATTTTTGTTGTAACAGACAGCTGTGAAATCCCTGGCAGCCTATAGATCATGTTGCTCAAACAGCTTAAATAGGCATAGTTCAAGAACACAAACAAATAGAAGATGAAAGGATAATTCAGGGAAATATCTAACTTGTAAGCAGAAACCAGGTGCATTGCTTTTTGTCCTAAACTTTTAAATACCCACTGATAACTTTAACAGTTCTGTCCAGATGTCTTCCATCTGCCTCCTTATGTTAAAATCAGTACATTCTTGGAGTCTTTTGTTTTAGTCCCTCCAAACCTATATTTATAACTAAGCAGAAATGCAAAATAGCTTGTTGTTGTTTTTGTTGCTGCTGCTGCTGTTGCTGTTGTCATTGTTGTTTCTGTTGTCATTGTCATCGTTATCATTGGCGTTGTTGCTGCTGCAGCAACACAAAATGCCCCTGCCAGTATGGATACCAGCTGAGTGTTGCAGTACATAAAGGTTACTTTTTCAAAGCTCTGAAATAATTAAAGATATGTTAATGGAAGACAAGAATATTCTAGGTTGATCACTTTCCCCACGTTCTTTGGCATACTGTTTCTCTTTTACCTTTGGAAATTTAAAGCAACTCATTTATTTATTTATTTATTTATTTATTTGGGGGGGGGCTGGAAATATGAGCTCATTGCTCTCTTACTGCTCCTATTAAGCACCTGGCAGAGGTACTATTTGTTTTGTCAGAGGATTAAAAACTAGAAGTCAGAGAAACTCTTTTAAGTACTGTACATCTGTGACATTTGTGTAGCCCAATCCTATACATGACTACTCACACTGTTGTTCAATATCTTATTGGGCTCAAATCTTCTCTTTTTTAGAGACAACTGCAATTGTTGAGGTTTGAAGTATTTGAGAGGTTAGGCATGGTTATACAGTAGTTTGATGGTAGTATTGATATTTGTTGGTCTATATATATATATATACGGTATATATATATATATATTCTTGGTTACTTTGGGCTGAGGGTTATGTTAGAGAGTAAATTTTGCAATCCCTGGTCCTCCAGTTATGCAATCTTTGGTCCAATCTGCTTCAGCCCCACCTAGTGTGGCCAAAAGTAAAGGCTCATGGGATTTGTAGGAGAAATCATTTGGATTACTAAAGGTTTTTCACCTTTTTTTGTAACTTTATGTTTGGAAAAATTATTCTTTTGAATAACAGCTCTCAGAAATCCTCTAGTCAACATGGCCTGTTGTTGTCCAAGATAAATACTTTCTCTGTGCTTCACTATACAATGTTAAAAAACCAAAAAGTATGAACATGCTCACCTTTTGGGAAGGAGACCTCTTGGAATCCCAGATATATTGCTCTGACATTTCACAAGGAAAGTACAGATAATACATGGGTGTTAATGGCAATTGTACGGAACTGTAATTTAGTTTAAAATAATCAGCTTTGCTAAATCCAGGACTAAAGTACGGAAGAAATAGCCATTTATATCAGGATGGTGTGTTAATCATTGAGGTTAAATTGTCAGTGCTGGGTTTATAAATCAAGGGTTCATACCCCCAATCTTTTAGCAATGGTACTATAATGTCAATAGCGTAATCACTCTGTCTTAAATTACACAACTGCATAAGAACGCAAGTGCCTTATGGAATCAGACATAAGTTCACCAATGGCTGCATTCTGTCCAAGGTCACCCTTGCTCGAAAGCTTGATGTATCTGACTCTAGGGTTCAGTGATCATCTCTGTTTATAGCCAAAAAGCCAGTGCTGCTTGCGTTTGCAGATGTTTCCATGGACATGTGGCAGGCATGCCAAGACACCCAAGTGCACAAAGCGCTGTTTACATTCTCACCGAAGTGGTACTCAGGTTTTGAACTGCTGACCTTCTGCCTCCCAGTCAGCATTTTAACCACTTGAGCCACTGCAGTCCCTATTCTCTCCAAAACAGATGAGCAAATTTTGGCCCTCCAGATATCATTGACCAACATCTCACAGTAGATGGTAAAGGCTGATGTGAATTTTAGTCCAAAACAACATCTGTAGTCACCCAATGTTGCTGAGTATGAACTCCACCAAGAAACCAGGTGATTTCATGGCTTCTTCCTCACCTTCTTCTCTTTTTTTTGTACCAATCTGATAAAGAATTCAGAGAACTTGAAAACTTGTCCACATACATGGCATTTTAGTTGGTACTGATAAAATGTATTGCCCTATGACAGAGCATGGATGCTTATGGATCAAAATAATTATTTTGACTTTGTACTTTTATTTACTGTATATGGCAAGATATTTTAGCTGGCTGGATTGCTCAGTGGTTTAGGTATCTGGCTGTGGAGCCAGAGGTTGGCAGTTGCTTTTCCACTGTGTCTCCTTTGAGAAAAGCTCACCTATGTATCCTTGGTCAAGCTGCTCAGTCCCAGGGTGCCCCCAGAAGAAAGGGATAATAAACCATACCAGAATATTGTTTCCCTGGAAATTGTCACCATTGGTCACAATTGACTTGAAGACATACATTTGTTATTATATTAGGTATCTGGCTGTGGAGCCAAAGGCTGGGAGTTTAATTCTCCACTGTGCCTCCAGGGAGAAGAGCACAGCCTGTGTAGTCCTGGGCATGCTGCATAGTCCCAGGATGTACTCCAGAAGAGGGGAACATTAAACCACTTCTGAGTATACTCTATTTGGAAAACCCTGAAAAGGGTCGCCATAAGTTAGAACTCATTTGACAGCACAGAATTATTATTATTATTATTATTATTATTATTATTATTATTATTATTATTATTGTTATTATTGTTATTATTGTTATTATTGTTATTGTTGTTGTTGTTGTTGTTGTTGTTGTTGTTGTTGTTGTTGTTGTAGTAAGATATTTTTCTCTAAGCACATAGTTTAAATCTAGTGTGAAGAAAACAAATGTGTATCTTTTAAGGATATTCACCAGACAGGATAGATTCCCAGTGGCTATAAAGAGTGAGAACCAAGATAAGTAACACACTCAAAAATAAAACCTTGTTTTATTAACTATATTATCTTTGGAATGTCTTGAAAGCCTATGCATTGATGAAGTAGCCTCTATGTTCATTAATACAGTATTTTCGCCATTATACAATTGCTGCCAGTATTTGTTGGTGCTGTCATTTGTTATTTATTTTAAAAAAATTAAAATAATAGATGTTTCCAATTATGTAGCATGTAACACAGGATATAAATTGTGCCATCAATTATTCTGTAACCAAAATTATGAAAAAGAGCCCCCATCCCCACCTGTTTTCCCTGACTCCCTTCATTTCACAGCACATAAACACCCTGCCAAGTTGCTGACATGTTAAATTATGGGTATTTACAGTAATGTATGTGCATTTGAGCCATTTAAAACTGTAGCTTGCACATACACTGAATTCCCTGTGTAAGAAGTCTGTAAACTAAAGAAAAGACAGAAAAGAGGGAGACAGGGGGAAAGCTACAGGATTCTCACTTAAATCAATCAATTTTTATTACATCCAAGACCAGCATAGTACAGCAAAAGGAACAGAAGTTAAAATGAGGGTACTTAAAATATATTTTAAAAGCGACTGCAGTGGCTCAAGTGGTTAAGAAACTGAAACAACGACTGGAAGGTCGGAGTTCGATTTCCCAAGTACTGCATGATGGAGTGAGTTTCTGTCTCTGTTCCAGCTCCTGCCAACCTAGCAGTTCGAAAGCAAGAAATTGCAAGTGGATAAATAGGGACCACTTCAGTAAGGTAAATAGCGTTCCATGCACTCCGGTGTTGAGGCATGCCAGCCAAATGTCCACGGAAATGTCTGCAAACGCAGACAGCGCTGGCTCTTTGGCTATAAACAGAGATGAGTACTGGATCCTAGAGTCGGATATGACTGGCTTTCTAGCAAGGGCAACCTTTACTAAGGAGGAGTAAAATTAGTATGTAAGATTAATAATGTTACAACTATTAATAAGCTTATGATGTAGCGCTAGTAGTTTATTTAGCTGAAGGACCTGCCTGGATTGCGGTGCAGAACCCGACCCTGGATTCTCACTTGTTTTTGCTATCAATGGACATTCATGAACATCGAGAGGAAAACTGAGAACAAGGCGATTTCCCCAAACAAGACATGCCAAGCGCTGTTTTTTCTATTCTGATGGGAGGACTAGTTTGGTGGGCTTGTCAATTGAGTGTTAATTAAATCTATAGCACCTCCTTTCTCCAGATTGCTCTAATTTTGTTTCATTGCCAGCCTGCTAAATGGGTGAGGCTGAGAGAGACAGATCCGTTACCATCAGGGGTTTGGACTTGGCTATCCCTCTCTAACTACCTTTTTGCATACCGCTGCATTCTCCTCCTCTTTCTACTGTGCATACTTGCCAAGTGAGGAGAATAAATTTACACACCTGGTTAAAGTTAGGCTCTGGACCATGAAATCCTGCGCTGCAGCAATTAGTCTACATATTGCTGCATGGTTTAGTGGTGAGATGGCTGCATATACAGTACAGTAAGTAAGAGCTGTTACTTGAGAGAACAGAGCATGCATGACATGGCCTACACTACAGCCATGCTTTGGGTAGAACTGCTAAAGCATGATTTCCTCTCCTCTTTTGTTTTTTAAGCGTAAAATATGGCAAGCCAGCGGATATTATGTATCTGTTGATTCATTGTGAGGTTTTGGAGAAAGCTTGGAGAAAGGCATGCTATCTAGGCAAGAAAAAACAATTTTTCATCCTTAAATTAGTACGGGGTGAGGAGTTAGTTGGATTAATCTCCAAAACAAGGAAGAGCATTTAGATGAAGAGAAAAACAGGCCCCTTGGATACTAAAGAGTGAAGTGGAGAAAAGACAAACCATCCCCTGTGTAAGCAGGTGGATGAATCCTTTTCCTCAAGCACCTTTTAGCCCTAAGTTCAAACACGCATTGCAGAGAGGAACTGACAACCTATTTAAGGAGGTATAAGGAGAAATGAATTCCCCTCCTTCCTTCAAATCCAAACCAAGCTGAACAGTTCCTAAATATTTTGATAACCTAATGGAGATACTGTTTTCCATACACATGCACACTAAGTCTCTGGAATTGATTCCTGAACAATATAAAATGGTCTCACTGGAGTCAGGCAATGGGTGTCCTGTAGTTTTAAAATTTGCTCTGAAAATCTCAACTTCTTACAAACATTTAGAGTATCATGGGGATAAATGTTTTTTTAAATCATTCTTAAACAGATAGTACCCCTTCCATAAGGCATTGCAGTGGCTCAAGTGGCTAAGACGCTGACTGGGAGGCGGAAGGTCAGCAGTTCGATTCCCGAGTACTGCAGGACGGAATGAGCTCCCGTCTTTGTCCCAGTTCCTGCCAACCTAGCAGTTTGAAAGCAAAAAATTGCAAGTAGATAAATAGTGACCACTTCAGTGGGAAGGTGACAGTGTCTAAATGTCTGCAGAAGCAGACAGTGCTGGCTCTTTGGCTTTGAAACAGAGATGAGCACTGAACCCTAGAGTCCAATAGGACTGGCTGTCGAGCAAGCAAAACTTTTACCATTACCATTACTCCTTCCATAATAGCATTCATCTACAAGTAAGGTTTAACTAACATTGGACTTAATAGGACTTACTTTTAATGAGACATGACTAGAATTGTGCCGTGAGATGGAAAGTATGGACTATTCAGACTTTATTGAAACTGGTCCAAATTCACTACAATATATAAGAGGCTCAACTGTTAACACTAAGTTGAACCTTAGCCCCAACCAGCACAAACCCAACAAATGAAGGAGCCAGCCTTGTGCTTCCCGCTTACTCCAAGTGAGCTGAAGTGTCTGCACACTCTTTCCCCCCTCAGATAAAGCAAACTTTAAGTCCAGGTGAAGACCCAAACAACTGCTGATGCCATCCAATGAAATATCTGCAGGTGAACCTCAATAGAAGTTATCTCCAACAAAGTGTTTCTCACCTACTTCCCTGCTGCTAAATGTAGATTAGCTGGGTTGGAGATAAATGTGGGGCTCCCGCTTCCTCTAGATGCTCGAGCTGGAGTCTGGAATGAAAGAAGGGAAGGGAACCCATCTCACTTACCAAACAGGCTCACCTGATAATGTTCCCGGGCACAGTTGGGTGTTGCTGTCTGTCTGGAATCCTGCGTGAAGATCTGGGCACAAGGTTACTCGTGAGAAGTGCACCTGTCTCACAGCCCTTTGTGCCTTTGAATGCAAGGGAATCTCCGTTGCTCCGGGAACTGGGGTGGAAAAACTTTTTCCATGCTCTCCTTTGGACATCAGGGCTTTGACCCCAACTGCCCGGGATCATAAGCCACTTCCGTGGGGAAGTCAGAGCGTGCCTTCTCCAAGCAAAGAGCGAAGTAGAGGAAGAGCGCTCGCCTCTCTTCCCGCCCAACAAATATTTTCTTGTTCATATTTGAATTCCAAAGCGAACGATAAAAGATGGAATTGGACGATGCTGAGACAAGGCTGGTTCTTTCCCAACAAATTTCCCCATTGGGTTAGAGCCGTGATGGCGAACCTTGGCACTCCAGATGTTCTTGAGGGCCACTGGGTTAGAGCCGTGATGGCGAACCTTGGCACTCCAGGTGTTCTTGAGGGTCATTGGGTTAGAGCCGTGATGGCGAACCTTGGCACTCCAGATGTTCTTGGACTCCAGTTCCCAGAAGCCCAAGCACCCTGTGAATCCACACGAATGCCCTCGTCGTTCCTGGAAGCGAAAGTAAAATGCGCCCCTACGTTGGGTTAACCCTTACTCCATACGGGCATGTTTTACTTCTGCTAACGATGGGCGGGGGGGGGCAGCGCGGGCCTGATGAATCGTAGTAAATCCATTCGTGTGGATTCACAGGGTGCTTGAGCTTCTGGGAATTGAAGTCCAAGAACATCTGGAGTGCCAAGGTTCGCCATCGCGGGGTTAGAGTTAGCCAAGGGATCCCCGGTGTCTCAACTGGGACAGTAGTGAAGATTGAGAAGCAAATGACGACCCAAACCAGGTGTTTCTACCGGCGAGTAATAAAATCCTTTCTAGATTGCCTTTGTCTTCGGCTCCGGTCGCGATCTTCCACGCCTGCTCTGGCTTAATTCAGAAGTAATAAATCTCACAGATTTTTTGTTTCAAAAGTGCGCAGGAATGCAGCTTCCAGGCTATGTAATCAGTAATGAAAGATTCCTAGTTAGAAGCCGGACACGAACGCTTTTTTTGAACCATGAAAGGAAGAGAAGTAAGAAAAATGAATGGAAGCCTTTGGCATAATGCTTGAGAAAGTGGGAAGAAGTCCATATTCAGAGAAGGGGACTTTTTGAAAAAGTCATCTATTCATAAGCCCTGATCGATTTACTGCTTTCTGACAAAAGCCACAACTTGGAACACATCGCTGGAGCTAAATTAAAAACACGATTCTAAATGACACTTTTGATGCAAGACCTGTGTACATGAAGGAAAAGTGTTTGCACGAGTACATAAAAATACTATTTCTCTTTTAGTTTGTTGCTACAAGTAGAAATGATGTGTTGGAAATTTTATTGCGAGCTAAGTGGAGAAGGGGAATTTGCAAAGACTTGGCGACAAAATTGCAATTCATTTAAGTAGTGCATGCTGCTTTGCCTTTTTTGAAACAACTACTTCTAATATTATTACTTCTAAAACGATATTAAGGCTGGACAATCTATTTATTTTTCTATCCTGATAAAATTTGAAATAATTTCTTTTGATATTAATCCAAATCCAAAGTAGCTGCCCAGCTGTACCTTTCACACTTGTACTCTACTCTGTCCACAACCTACCCATCAATATCTAGATAAAGAATCAGATTTTGAAGACTTGAG
Source organism: Bradypodion pumilum (assembly GCA_035047305.1). Lineage (NCBI taxonomy): Eukaryota > Metazoa > Chordata > Lepidosauria > Squamata > Chamaeleonidae > Bradypodion > Bradypodion pumilum. The sequence goes on along the minus strand of JAWDJD010000002.1, from coordinate 302,959,075 downwards.
AGTTAAGTTTAAGGGTCACTTTCAAGATAGGATTGAAATGTGTTAAAAAGAATTCTGGAAAACCATAAGTAAAAACCGTCCGGTATTTCTAAGTGGTCATTTTACGGGCATAAAGATACATGTGGACAAGGATATGATGAAGCAGCAGGGAGGGAAAATCTTTCAGTTTGTGAATGCAGATATTCCGCAATTAGACACCATTATCACAGTTCTTTTTGTTATTACAGAAACTGTGGCATTGTTTGAATCAAAAATTGGCTTCAAATTGTTACAAGACATTTTAAAACAAGAGCAGACCGTGCAAAACTCCAAAGGAAGAGACAATCAGACTTAAGCACTTTACAGTCCCGTTGATTTCAAAGGTAGAAAGTTAAGCGGATTCTTAAGACTGAGGTCTTGAACAGGGCCGTAGCCAGGGGGTGGCCAGGGTGGGCTTGGCCCACTCTGAGTTAGCACTTTGCCCGCCCTGGCAAAGCGCGGTTTCCCATAGGAATGCATTGAAAAGAGGCTTTGTTGCCCATCTTGAAAAAAATATTCGCCCACCCACATCTAGAATCCTGGCTACGGCCCTGGTCTCGAAACATTTGGAAGGAGTCTCTTTCGGGCAATGGGCCTTATCCCCTATTCAATTCAGTGGGACCTTCGTCTTCTAAGATATACTGAGATGGGGAGAGGGCAATTAGGTAAAGGCAAAGGTTTCCCTTGCTCGAAAGGGAGGGAATCAATCTTCTTTTAAAAGGTGTCAAGAAAGAGCGGTGTTAGCCCCCACCACTTTGCAAAGGTTCTCCTTGCTCGAAAGCCAGTCGTATCCAACTCTAGGGTTCAGTGCTCATTTCTGTTTCAAAGTTGAAGAGCGAGTGCCATCTGTTTCTGCAGACGTTTCTGTGGTCATGTGGCAGTCATGACTAGACACAGGAGCGCACGGAACGCTGTTACCTTCCCACTGAAATGGTCTCTATTTATCTACTTGCAATTGCTTGCTTTTGAACTGCTAGGTTGGCAGGAGCTGGGACAAAGACGGGAGCTCATTCCGTCCTGCAGTACTCGGGAATCGAACTGCTGACCTTCCGCCTCCCAGTCAGCGTCTTAGCCACTTGAGCCACTGCAATTAGGGGAAGCAAAAAAAAAAAGTTATGCCGAGAAATATTACGGGAGGGGACGGACTATGCACTAAAGATGGTCCGTCCCGTAGTATTGCTGTAATGACTCTAAGGGAGGATGATGACCAGGAAATCCACGCTGCCACTCAGACCCCCCACGCCCCTAGCCTGTGCAAGGTCCTGGACGGGTTGCGGCCGTTCCTTGAGTGCCTTTCCATCTGTCAGATCACTCGGCGGCGTCCGAGATCAACGGGGGATTTAACAAAAAACAGAAACCCTTCGCAGAGTAGCTGAGCCAACTCTCACGGGAAAGTTTCCTCCCGATAGAGACCGACCTTTTCTCTGGCTACCCTTTAAGCATTTCTTGTATAATAATAAGACTGTGTGTAAACTCTTCTCTATCGCCCCTGGACAGGCAGGAGGCTTATCTTGCACATGCCTGAGCTTTGCGTAAAAATGTCACAGACTGTCTCTCTTGGGCCTCCCCACTGCTCACGGTCTCGACGCCTCCCCCCCCCACCCACCCCCGATGGGCACCCATCCTGCGTCTGTTCTGAGTCCACACAATATAATACTTCCTGCCCCTGAAGAGCGCCCACGTTTAGACCACAGGCCCTGCCGTTTATTTATTTATTTATTTATTTATTTTGTTCTACTTTTGTCTCCGCCCCTTCGCCAAGGCGACTCCGGGCGGCTTACAGTCTAACCAATGAAAATAAAGGTAAAGGTTTCCCTTGCTCGAAAGCCAGTCGTATCCGACTCTAGGGTGCAGTGCTCATCTCTGTTTCAAAGCCGAAGAGCCAGCGCTGTCTGCTTCTGCAGACGTTTCCGTGGTCATGTGGCAGGCATGACTAGACACCCGAGGAGCGCACGGACCGCTGTTTACCTTTCCCACCGAAGTGGTCCCTTTTTATCTACTTGCAATTTCTTGCTTTCGAACTGCTGGGTTGGCAGGAGCTGGCTAAAATATAGATGCTTTCTGTTGTCTCCTCTTTTGCAGTTACAGACTAACAATTCTTCTATTTCCGAGAGTAAACAGAACAAAACAACAACAAAAAGTTGTGGCACCTCAGAGACTAACTCCCGTATTTAAATGTTACCCTGAGAAATACTACGGAACGGACCATGCGCTAAAGATGGTCCATCCGGTAGTATTGTTGTAATGACTATAATGGATTGCTGTAATGACTTTGGTGGATCATGTCCAACATTTTTTTGTTTTGTTTTGTTGTTGTTTCGGTTTACTCTCTGATATGCTTGCACAGAATAACACGGCTGCCACTTCAAAAACGTCTCTCTCTGTTTCCTTACAGCTAAAGGTGCGTATTTATTTCTACCACTGGTGACGGTGTGGTTAAAAGAAAGGAGGTTCAAGCATCTGGGTAGTGAGAGCCTGGAAGGATTGCGGTGGCTTAGTGGTTAAGACACTGAACTTGAGGACTGGACGGTCGAGAACCGAGTGCTGCACGCTGCACGACGGAGTGAGCTCCCATCTCTGTCCCAAGTTCTGCCAACCTAGCAGTTCGAAAGCAAGAAATTGCAAAGTGATAAATAGGGTCCACTTCGGTGGGAAGGTAAACAGTGTTCCATGTGCTCCGGTGTCTAGTCATGCCTGCCACATGACCACGTTAATGTCTGCAGAAGCGGACAGCGCTGTCTCTTTGGCTTTGAAACAGAGATGAGCACTGAACCCTAGAGCCGGATACGACTGGCTTTCAAGCAAGGGCGACCTTTGCCTTTACCTATCCTCTACCTATCCTCTCCCGGCAGTGTCCGCATCCCTTTCTCCGCGTTGAGGGAAGCGGTGGCGGTGGCGGGCGGGGGGAGGCAAAGCCTACCTCCTCGCATCACCAGCCGCGTTTGCCCCGTCGGTGCCTGCCTGTCCTCACTTAGTTCTGCCGCGCCGCGGGCTCTCCGCTTGACTTCGGTTTCTCTGCCTGCTCTTCCCCGACCCCGACGCCTCTAGAAACGGGGGAGCCTCATTGCGAACTCTCTTCTGGGCTTGCTTGGAACCAAACTGCCAATAGCAAGGTGGTTCAATGGTTAAACTGCTGTCCTGCAACCAAAAAGTTGTGAGTTCGATCGTGGCCAGAGCTCAAGGTTGACTCAGCTTTGGATCCTTCCGAGGTCAGTAAAATGGGTACCCAGCATGTTGGGGGCAAAATACTAATTAACTTGTTACTTGTGAACCGCCCAGAGAGGGCACTATGGCTATGGGGCTGTAAGTGTGGTTGTTTTGCTTTGCCTGTCTGGTGATCCGACGAGACCGCTTTCTAGGTTAGCGGTCACCTCTGTGAGGGTGGCAAGAACGGTAGGGGTAAGCTTTCTAGGCGAAGGAAGCATTGATACAGGACGGTGGGTTGCCACGGTGGGATGCTTTATAGGCACACAAGCACAGGGTAGGACAAGGATGCCCAAACTATGGCCTGTGGGCCAGATCCGGCTCCCCGTGCAAATTCATCCAGCCTACGCCACCCTCGTCACTCCTAGAAGCAGAAGTAAAACATGCCCACATGGGTGCGTTTTTACTCCTGCTTCCAGGAGCTACAAGGGCGGCGCAGGCTGGATGAAATGGCATTGGGGGTCAGATCTGGCCCTCGGGCTGTAGTTTGGGTATCCCTGGTTTAAGCAGAGAAAATGGCAGCCTAAAAAGTTTGGGTACCCCTGGGGTAGGATGATGATGGTTCCTCTACTAGAGCTCGTTTTTTGCCAAGGCGATCATGGCCTTGGAAGAAGATCCCAAACGGACGACCGTGCGGAAATGAAGAAGATCTCAAACGGAAATGCATCCTACAAGGTGCCGCCTGAGCAAAACAAGGCCACTGCAACACATCC